>OX422143.1:54151098-54460017 GCA_949129095.1 Volucella bombylans
GCTGCAATTATAGTTCTGAGTTCACTGTGTCAAAAGGACATACAGAGTCAATGGTCATGGGTAAATTCTTTGAAACTCTGCTTCAAGTTGTAAGCGCACTTAAGCCGAGAAATGGTTTTGGGGGCGCAACTCATGACAGAAATTGTCGTCTGAGAAATTTGCTATCCAGGATGACTTTCAGATTATTTTTCCACAAGTGATGTCAATCAACTTCGATTTTGCGCAGATTAATTGAAATACGATTTCAATCACCGACCACACCTTGTTCTATTGGTTGACAACAAGTGTAATCCGGTATAGAGCAAGACGACGAAGAGTTCATCGTCAGAAGTGGAGGCAGGAAACCGCTTTATGGACAGCCTATATATGAATTAATGATTGTAATCAAAGCTCGGTTCTCACAATTCTGTTATCAGCATTGATTTTGTTCACAAAGGTTGGTTTTTATGAATATCACTTCAACCGTAACCATATATCAAGGTAACTGCAAAAGTTATATTCCAGGTAATAATTTTTGAAAGTATACCCATCCAGGTTCAAAGGCTAAGAGGATTTGATTGCAAGTACGCAATGATGCAAGACTTTGTCCAGCGACTTGACATCGTAAAGAACAGACAGCGGCTCTCCAAAAGTCTCCCCAACGATTTTAGCCTCGTCCCTTCAGAATATATTCCGCCACGTTTTTTTAACCTCCTGGGTTATAACAAGACTTAAAGCAATGTGCAAATGCTTTCTACTTCTGTATGATTGCTTTTCTAAGAAATGGAACCTTACGATCTATTCGACCTGCTAAATGCTAATCTAGCACAGTCGGCGCCGCACAGTTCTGACTGATATTAATTTCAGCTGCAATCGCTGTTGAGCTGTAGGCGTCCGTGGTGGGCGTTGTTTTTCTTATGCCACCTCTATTTTCTACTGTGTTTTGGGGCTTAAGTGCGTTCACCGCTAAATTCTTTTCATTCCAGTGATTCGGCGATGAATTTGTACGATTTATTTTGTTTACGAAGATTTATAACAAGACTTCGTTCTTCAATCGTACGGTATTGCGCATGTCAGATCAATTATTAATATTAATTTTGAATTAATAACAGAATTGCGATTTCAAACAAACCTTCTGATCAAAATGTCACACCAAAATCAAGCTAAAACAAAAGATATTCGCAAAGCCTATTCAGTGGCCACAAATATTCAGCTTTGCTTGAAAAAATTAGTTTGTGTAATTGTCACTTTAAATAACGGATCTTATAATGTCACAAGAAAACGATGCTGCCACTTGTTAGCCAGACGATATTTTAGTAATACGAATAGGGATAGATTTTTCGAAACATCTCAATGAATTTAGTTAATAAACGCTGGCACCTTTTTTAGTGACCACATGTGTATATGACTCATATCAGGAGTCGATAAAAATTAAAGGTTCGGGTAAGTGTTTCCTGCAACCCATACTCCATTTTGAAAGTTAAAATGATTGAACAAGTGTGGATTTGCGGAACCACCATAAGGTAGACTTACATGACCTTAACGACTATTCTAACCAGAAACGTCATGTACTCGTAAGTTTTCAGATACTCTTTGCCCTCTAGGTTTTGAAATGTATAATAATATCTCTTGTTCAACTTGAGATGTGTAGTTTATTATAATACATGCTGTATCTGTATTTTATATATGTATGTCATACATAGCTTTATAGAAAATACATGTGCAAACGTTATTTACTGCAAAAGTATTCAACCAACCAACCTCATCATCTGCAACATAAATTGTTGTATTATAATAGCAGACATCACCCTGATTTACCTACAATATTTGCTTTCGCTGCCCTTCATCCCATGGTTACCAACAAAACCATTAGCTACGAGCAAATTTATTTTCTCGCCATCATTTGCAGTCTTTTAGTCTCCCACTCCAAATGCCAAACCAAACCAGCCCCAAACGTCCCACGAATTTATAAATTGCCAGCAATCCATTTGCATTTGAAGGTTGCAGTATTTTGTCGAGGACATTGAAAATAAGGTGCCAATGGAATGTTTGTTGGTGGTAAGATATTAAATTCTTGTCCATTGCACAAGTGTGGTTTCATAGGAGGGAGAATCAAACTTCCAAAATAACTATTATTCTCAATTTATTTATCTCCCGCCAAGTCATAGGAGACATTTAGCAATACCGCTTAAACTTCGTACAAATAACTACCTATTCCGGATTTTAATTTTACACCCAACGGTGTTGGAATTGTACTGGCGTAAGGGTTGGAGTACTTATCTACTTGCCCTTTCGTCCTCATCTATCTCTGGGAGCAACACCTCGGTTGGCTAGTTTTTGGATTTTGCCATGTGAATGCAACTGACGCCACCATCGTTCGCACACCCACCGTAGTCTATCTGTATGCCGTATTCCTGCTGGGTAACATCTGCTGCAATCCAATAATCAGAATCAGTTAGACAGTCGTTCGTATCTACAACCTTATTGCCATACACACGTACATGCCACAAACATTTGTATGCGTCTGCTTTTTAACCATCTGGTTTGGGTTTTTACAGTGGAACCTGTAAAATAAACCAAGAATTTTGTCTTTTAATGAAGACTTTGACACTCTTATTCCATATTTTAGATAGCAGCTCTGTAAAATCCTAGTTTTAGTTGTTCGAATTTTTGAAATATTGTGTGCAAAATTACCAACATTAAAATTTTGCCAGGCTGAGAAAATGGCGGATTAAAGGAGAAATTGCAGTATAAACTGGTTTTATATTCTCTCTTGTTGATTCTCGTAGTATTACGTAGGCTAACATAAAAATGGATTTGGACACATCTTCTAACTGCAGATTAAGGAATGATCGGCATACATATTATGCAGGGTAGGGGGTATGTATATTTAATACAACCTGAGGAACAAACTCAATAACAGCGTATGTCCTTGAAACATACGGCTGCAGAGAAGTTTTTTTCCTTATTTAGTGATGGCTTTGACTACTTTTACTTGATGATTACTTTAAGAAAATAGAAGATCAATTAGTTCCACAATGTGGTTATAAATCACTGATTGGAATGCTATATACAAGCGTCACTTGATTTGATATGGTTTTTAGAACCACTGCAAACTAACCGATAAAAGTCCCCTTCAAAAGCATGTACTAATGTAATTTACTCGTACCAAGATAATGTTGAATTGCCTCTTCCTTAAAAGGTCTGTCATAAGATTTATAGAGTCCTAACTGATGATTAAATAGTAATGTAGTGGAGAATTATAGCACGGTCAGTCTAGAACACACCAATTGTTAACCTGAAGCTGTTAGTCGAGACGTGTTGTTGTGCTCATAAAAAGGCTAATATTTATGAAAGTTTTCAGTCCTACCATCCTAAGAAGAGAGGGGAAAGGCCTGTATCTAAGGGAGCGTCTCTTCATTTCTTTTTCTGTATCCTCCTACTGGTCATAAGGTCTCTCTCTACTGAACCTACCCGTCTCGTGTAAAGTCCTCGAAAAAGCTAAGAATCACTTCCCGATTGACAGTATGCTTGAACGACCTCGAAAGCTATACATACACATCGTACAATTGTTGTCATTGTGTTGTAGTCTTCTTAGGTTATCAGCGTTTCCATAACATTGGAAACACACACGGGACTACGTGCAGTGGGTCTGTAGGAGCAGACAGAAGAATATTCACCTTGTTTGGGGAACCGCTGGACAAACGCTGTTTTCCATCTGTTTGGAAAGAGTCCTAAAGAGTAGGATTGATGAAAAAGGTTACGCAGTGGAAAAACACCTCTTCAGAAGAAGGGAAGATATACCATCTGGACCAGCCGATTTGTGTACATACATATGTTAAGATCTGTAAATACTCTTGCAACTGCACGAGCGCGAAAGTGGATTCGTTCCATTGAAGATTCTACGCAGTAGAGTGCGTAGTAGGCCGAGACAAAACACATTCTGGAAGTGTTGAGCTGGGCGCAAGGTGTGAAGCCATCAGATTGCTTTGTCCAAAGAGCAGACAGCTGGAATTTTATTATAAACGAGCTTTGGGATGTAAGGTGAGACAGAATTTCTGATAGTTTTGATGAACGACCAGAAGTTTTTACTACTTTTGGCACATTTTAGTATTTTTTGCCTCAATTTTATTGTCGTATTGAAATCTCACACGCTTAAGAAAGTCGATGCAGTTATTCTTGACCCGTTTGAATTTTTTCGGTTTTCCTCTGTCGTGATGGTCTTGTAGGAGCGAAAAAAAACCCTTCTCTAATCCTGATATTCTTAATCCGATGAGGGATAAAGGATCTTATATGCACATCACATTCTGAGTGATGGAATCCTGAACCCAAAGATCATCCCTGCCTTACGTGATTCTGTGTTTGTCATTGGTGCTTATGCCGGGTACTTGTACTTTACGATTGCCTTGCTTATCATCGCTAACAAAGTGTCTAATCGGCCTTCTCAGCTCCGCTTATTGTGATTTTTCTATGCCTGCAAATACAAAAACCAATTAAGCAAATCACGTAATGGATGGTGGAGAGCGCTCCGCTCTTCCCATAACGGGAGTGGGAAAAGGCAAAAATAGTGTTGCCGGTGCCGTGGCGAAAACCATTAAAAGGAGGAAAAGTTTGAAAACCCCTCCAAATCTCACAAAAAGAAAAAAGAATAAATGCCGTTTTAACGGCTGATGAGGTCCGTTATGAGGGGGGGCAACAACAACTTTGCCTTTTTAGCGGCATCTGAGTTGGAAGACGAAGATGAAGAGATAAATAATATTACCAGCAGCATACTAAAGCTGGAAGAAAAAGTGCTTGCTATTAAGCAAAAGCAAACTGAGCGTAGGCAGAGGAAGCAATCACAAGTAGAGAGCTCCCAACAAGAGCAGAAACAACAACTGCAGCAACAACAAAACCAGCAGCAACAGAAAAAACAACTTTAGCAGCAGAAACAACAGCAGCAGCAGAAACACCAACAGCTGCAAAAACAACAACAGCTGAAACCACTGCAGCTGAAAAAACAGCAGCAGCAGCAGCAACAACAACAGCAGCAGCAGAAGAAGGACAAGGCGCCTCCTATCAACACCTATAAATTAGAGGTAAATGCAACCAAGGACCTTTGTAAGTTGGCCATTGGTAATAATTTTAAAATTATGAGATTGGGGAACGATCGCCATGCCATCCACTGTAATACAGTGGAGGGCTACGCCAAAGTGAAAGAGCTCCTAAAGGAAATGACGACGGAGCACTACTCATTCACACCGAAGTGTGAAAAGCGGCAATCGATGCTGCTGAAGGGATTGGAACCATCATCTGATCCTGAGGAGATCCTGGCACTGCTCAAAGAGAAGGAGTGCGAAAGACTCAAGTTTGTGGGGGTAAAGCCATTTACCACAGCTAGATCCAGGCGGGAGAAACGGATTTTGCCGTTCTTCCTGGTGCAGCTCAGTCCCGAAAGCCGTCTGGATAGTCTAAGGAGTATCAATGTCCTAGACTACCAGGTGGTTCACTGGGAAAAACTAAAAAGGAGCGAAGGCGTTATAGAATGCGTTCGCTGCCAGAGGTTCGGGCACGCCGCGTCGAACTGCCAAATGCAGCCTCGATGCGTGAAGTGCGCTAAGAACCACAGTTCCGAGGAGTGTGCTCTGGGTGTTGACGGAGCATACGATAAGTCGCAGCTCTCGTGCGTGTTATGCGGAAACGTGGGAACACCGCAAACTATCGGGGTTGTCCTAAATTCACTGACATTAAGAAAGCAAAACTGGCTCGGCAGCAAAAGGTGGAGGTCAAACGTTCACCTGTTACGTTTCAAACACCAGCCGTCACGTCTCAAATTTCCTACGCGCAAATGGAGTCAGGTAGGGGGGCTACGGTACAGCAAGCATCTGTTGCTTCTCAGGCGCCAATGCCGAGAACAACGGAAGCTGCACAGCTTCTGAGGCTGGAATCGGGGGAGAATTATTTTATAATCGGCGGGGATTTCAACGCTAGACACAGCGATTGGGGAAATAATTTGCCAAATACTAGAGGGAACCTACTACTCGATTGGTGGGGTCAGCACGATGTCATGTACAGACTCGGTCTTAAAGCGACGTATAACCCGTCGTTTCCCAGAGGCGGGTCTTATTTGGATCTACTGCTGTACGACGAACGTATACGACTGACAGGTACGAATTTACAAACGCTAAACTGTCTGCGCACATTCGTGTATGACAGCAACCATTGCGGTTTTAGCACCGAAATTACGGTTCCCAACGAAATTGCGGAATTGGAGGAGTTTGTCCAAAGATATACTTACAACTACAGTAAGACTCGATGGACACGCTTCTCCGCAACCTTGACTAGAGCGCTCTCCTCGAACACGCTCCACCCACCGTCCAATAGGAATTTGTCAAACGAGGAGATCGACAATTACCTAAAACAAATAGACGAGACAATTAAACAAACTATGGACACTATAATACCGCGGTATCGACGTACGACTAACGAAGACCTGTTCCGCAATCCTACTATTGACGCACTGCACCGACAGAAAAGTAGACTTCTGACAAGACTCAAAAACTTGTACAGACAGTTAACTGACCGACAAGACCCGGAGATTAGGACACTGAAGTCGTCGATTAAAAATATTCAAACGCTAATAAAAGAGAATTACAGATTTTCTGTAAGTTTGTATTGGAACAACAAGGTTCGGGCTGTAAACACCAGCAACCCGAATATGTTTCCGCAAATAAACAAACTATTTCGGAGAAAAAATCAAAACGAACTTCAGTGTCTTAAAATAGCGCGGACAACAGACAACGAACGGTTACTGACAATTACTGACAGGTATTGATCCAAATGAAGCCGCTGACGATAACGACTTCTTTGTGATCGAGGATCCGCAGGAGAAAGTTGAGACCATAGGGGTAACTTTCCATTAAGTATACAAGGCACTGATATCATTGGCCCTAATTATGACCTGGACAATCGCGTCTTGGGGCACGACCTCTGCATTCGAAATGAAATAGAGAACTGGCGATCTGAGGGCTCTGGTTTCACCCGGTTCAGCGACGAAAATATGGCAAATAATGTCATTACCAGAGAGGGTGACCTACCCGCGTTCATGTCGTGCTTCGACATCTTCCTCTAGATGCGGTGGACATTTACACCACCCTGTTTAATAATGCAATGAATAATGCACATTATCCAGCGCATTGGAAAACGGCGGTGGTTCTACCTATCCCCAATAAGGGAAAGGATATATCCAATCCGGCGAATCTCCGGTCGATAAGTCTCCTTCCGAATATCAGTAAGGTTTTTGAAAAGGTAATCAATAGAGCTCTGTCTAGGTGGGTTGAGGACAAACATATAGTTCCGGATAATCAATTCGGTTTTAAGGCGGGACATGATATCTCACATGCCGCGTCTAAACTGGTGTCCGATATCCAATGGAATAACGGCAAAAAACAATGCACTAGTGCCTGCCTTGTTGACTTGGAGAAGGCCTTCGACACCGTATGGTTAGAGGGTCTTTTCTATAAGCTGACTAGGCTGGGGATCAGTAAACCACTCTTGTACATTCTTTATAATATGCTCACTAACAGACAGTTCATCGTGAAGAATGGTGATGTGACTTCTGTTGGAATATTTCAAATTAAAAATGGTCTTCAGCAAGGTGCGGTCAATTCGCCGATCCTATTCAACATTTATACAAGCGACTTGATAAGTTCACTTCCTCATACTATTGCGTACGCAGACGATTTGATAGCGTACAGAACAGGTCCAAAAATCGAGGTTATTAATACTCTCTTGCAGCATGACTTCGATAAGATAAGACGATTTTGCGATGACTGGAAGTTGAAAATCAACTTTCAGAAGTCGGAAACCATTCTCTTTAGGACGCCGTTGTCTAGAGCCTCTAGGGATACCAGAAAAAATTGGAGAAAGTTCTCGATTATTGGACAACACGGACAGCCTCTTGCCTGTCGAAATGTAGTCAGATACCTTGGAATCTGGCTAGATCAGTTTCTGTATTTTGGCAAAAATGTAGATGCAGCTAAAGGTGCTTTTGCCCTTACAAAGAGACTGTTTTATAGCAGCCAACTCGATGCGAGGGTAAAGGTAATCTGCTACATGGCCCTTATCAGGCCCATGCTGGTATTTGGTTGTCCCGTGTGGTTCAATGTACGAGCAAGATTAATGGAAAAGATTCGGGTGTTTGAGAGGGCTTGCCTTAGGGCTTGTCTTCGCTTGTACAGAACACCAGAGTCGGAGTACAAGAAATTTTATCCTAATGAGGTCCTTTACAACAGGGCGAACCTAATACGAGTGGACAACTTCGTAATTAAACTGACTCGAAGGCACATTGCAAGAGCAATGACCTCGACGAATAACCTGATATCTGGGGCTTACTACCCCAATTACCTTTACCACGAGAATGTGCGCTTTGACGGCTTCGTTCCACCGGAAGCATTCCTCTACCTAGATCAGATAGGGTTGATCCAGGATAGATCAGCGGTGCCGTTAATCTTCCATGTCGCTCGGACAGCTGGGGACAGGCGACTCAACTACGGCAGAAACGTCGCATACGACAGTGTCGATCTCCTCAGGTTCAGTAGGGTGGTGGGGAATCGCGATAAGAGGGATGTCGTTCGGCAGCACCAGCATTTGTGGTGGTTGAATGATGGAGAAGATGTTTCGTCGTCGTTTCCGTCAATTACGGACCAGCCTCACTAATGAGGCAGGGCTGACCAATTTATTTACTCTGTAAATAGCGATGGCCAGCTTGCATAGGTTTAGGTTAGCATTTAAGAAACATATACATATATCAGTGCATACAAAGGTGTATACTGATATATGTGTATGATTGTGTATAATGTCTATGTGTATTTATGTGTGTATTGTACATTTAGGTTAGGTAGGCTAAGGTTTATTTTAAGTTAGATATTAAGTTTTTATGAAAAATTATGTCCATATGCTAAGTTTTTGTTAGCAATTTTTTTTCTTAGCTTTAAGTATAGTAAATAAATATTAGTAAAGAAAATGTACATAGAGTCGAAAGACATAGTTATAAGAATTAAGAGTAGCTTAGAGCGCCTGTGTGGGGCCAGTAAGTTAGTATAAGTTTGTTAAGTAATTTTAAGCTAGCATTTAAGCATTTTTTGTTAGTGTGTAAGAGTTAATGATTAAGGAAATAAAATGCTTTAAAACTGAAAAAACAAAGGTATATACTAATATATGTATATTATTGTGTATAATGTCTATGTGTATACTATTGTGTACACACATACACGTGTATTGTATATGTAGGTTAGGTAGACTAAGGTTTATTTTAAGTTAGATATTAAGTTTTTATAAAAAATACAAAAATGTCCATATGCTAAGTTTTTTGTTTACAAATTGTTTTTTCTTAGCTTTAAATAAATAAAGTCGAAAGACATAGATATAAGAATTTAGAGTAGCTTAGAGTGCCTATGTGGGGCCAGTAAGTTAGTATCAGATTGTTAAGTAATTTTAAGCTAGCATTTAAGCATTTTCTGTTAGTATGTAAGAGTTAATGATTAAAAAAAATAAAATGCATTTAAAATTGAAAACTGAAACTGCTGGACCCAGAACTAATCTTTTTTAAAGGTCGTACCTCTCAGACTCAGATTCTAAGGTCATTGAAAATGTTGACGCTTACATCATTCTGAAAGAAGAAATACCCTCAGCTATGAGTTGACAATTTACATATACTTTTTGAATATCTTGCACATCAAAGTATTTCAGCCTTCCAAATTGTATTCTTGTATTTTACAAATACTCGTACTTGTATTTCGAGAATGTTTACCGCATAGAAATGGTAATAATGCAGCTGAATAAGCTTTGTAAAATCACCTGCCACTACCTTATACTAGTGGGTTACTATATTTATACAGCCCAAGATGGACCTTGCCAAATATCGATTTCCACTTGAATCTGATCTTCCTTTATTGAGTTCTTCCCACCAGGATGATTTTAAAAGTTTTCGAATCGGGTCGTTGGTCTTCATTTTCTCAATATGACTTTGCCATGTTAGCTGATAAACTTTCTAACGAGATCAATGCCGGTGTAGCCGTCAACAAACTTCCTTCTCAGTTTATGATACTTTCGCGTAATATAGAAAAACTAGTACGATTGGTCTCTGTTGTTAGCCTGCTCTTTTCCAGTCACCTTATGCTATTTAAGACTGTATACGAGTATGATCTTGAAATCGATAATCTGCTGGGTGGTATCAATTTTAAACTTCTATTTTTTTTCAATATTTGCCGAAAGGTGTTTTTCTAATCAATGAACTTAAATTACAATCGATAAGAACCTATCAGATATCCAAATATTTCCTCGGTCAAGTGGAAGAAAGTGGTGTTCGCATTAAATGGTTTATTTCGCCTGGAACAGAAACAGTCTACAGAAGTAGTCTTTCAAAATTATTTTGTGGATGTATCCGATGCTTATTTCAAAAAATCCCGCTCTGTTTTCGAAAAGTTGATCGCCATGAAATCATTTGTGGAGGCGATATTGTATTGCAAGATATGTTTTCCAATAATTTTCCTCGATTTTTGCTGTACTCCTTTCTCGAACTGTGTGACTGGCTTTGACTAGATTTCCGAAATAGTCAACTTATATTATGAATTGAGTTTTATAGCCGTTACCTCAAGCTTAACGGAGACTATTAAGAATCAAAACAATTGTACCAAGGTACATGGTACAAGACTAATCTCATTATTGTACCTAAGACAAGTAGAACATTTTCAATACTCAAAGGTAAGATATAATTGATATTCGTATATTTAACGGTACTACGCATTCTTAAAAAAGTAGAAAAATTAGGATAGTTTAAAGCGACCTCATGAGGCCAAGTCATCGTTTCAAGATTACTCCCCTTTGGATTTCAGCCTATGGATAAAGCTCTTAATTACGGACTTTTTATAAATACAGTTTTTAAGATGGGTCATTACTGTAAAGCGAACATGGACCAAAATATCTACATCCTATGGGGAACCTGCTACAAATGGGTAAATGGTAGTATAGAATGCAGTATACTCGTACTCTTTCAAATCCAATGGAAATTCTTTTCTCAATGGTAGTACCCCTATTCTCTAGTCCTACTGCAGCCAATTTACAAAAAGATACGTACGAGTATATACAAGAACATCCTATATACATATATACTCTTCCATACATACAAAAATGTTTTAATAAATTGCCGCGGCTGTTCGGTACTAAAAGCGACCAGAAGAGATTTAGCTTTCGGTCCATATCCATGGATGCATGGACGGTGTTGCAGCAACTGAGTGCTGATAGTGGTGATGATGTTGGGCCTGGTACATGTACCAAGTCCCTATGTTAGTATAGAAGTGGTGGTGGTAGTCGATTTTTGCAGCTTTAGTGGTAGTAAAAGACGACGATGTACTAATGTACCTATAGAGGGATTTTTGGTCGATTGCCAATGTACATAAATCCCAGCAGTAGTTGAAGCAGTGTGAAAGTCATCAGTCTTTCTCTACTTAGATGAAAAGACGCAACTTGAACGGCACACAGATGCTTTAAGGACTTAAATTTGGCAAACGGTGAAAAATGCTACTACGAAATACGACTTGTACTCGTATGTAAGATGCCATCTTTTTTCGCTCTTTTAGCAGTTACTTTTGTCTGACCTCGGCAAAAGCCACTACTCAAAGTCACATTGTCCTTTCCATTTCACAAATCGTTTGGCCAATGCCAACGTTTTTTTTTTTCTTTCATATCCTTTTTTTGTATTTCTTCGTTGTAGCAATCGTTGTCGCCATCGTTGCCGCTGCCGTGTTTCAGAAGGACAATTCCCAGAGAGGAAAAATAGAAAACCCTATTCTTTCTCCAAGTGGCGAATAGAAAGAAAAAAATAAAAAAAAAAGTAAAGGAATTCCAGGAACGTGCAGACGTGTTTATTTAACGATGGTCCAAATGTGATAAGGATATACATGTAGCGAGGCTGGTTTTTTGGATTTTTTTTTTTGTGAGCTGTGAGCTTTTCAATTTGTAGACTTCCTGGTGTCCGTGATGGGGCAAAAGAAATGGAAATTGTCTAGAATGGAACCTCGTACCTGGTGAAATTCACTGATTTCCGTTTTCGGATCTCGTAAGGATTGGTTTCGCGACAATATAAGTGTTCATTTAATTTTTTTTTTCCAAAAAAAAGAATTGATTTGAAATTGAAATTTATTGGATTTAAAAAAATATCTATAGAAGTAGATAGAATAATAGTGTGGGAAAAGACACTGGATAATAAGTTAAGATTTACATAATTCTTGTCCTTCATCCGGTTTGGATATTTTCTTCTAGGCGACAGACGTGAGAGGTTAGACACTTTGAATTTAACAGGTCATTGGGTTGATAAACGGCTTAGGTGTTATTTAGATGACCCAGTTTCCTTTCTTTTATTAAGACCGGAACAAATTGAAAGTATCCATAAGAAAATCATAGAACTTAATAAATTCCATCGGAGGAGTTCATGGCTTCTTATTTTTATCGATGTGGAATTGGATTGGAGAGATATGTTTTTTCAATGTCTATGAAATCGGGGGAATGTGTAATGCCTCGGGAAGGTTAATAAATAGAATAGAAACAAGCCAGCGATGAACTGAAATTTTTGGAATTTTGTAAACACAACTGACGTGACCTTTAATTAATATTCTTGAATGTATGCGTAAAAGTTGAGGCTTAAATGCAACCCTACCTCAAGCTGAGCCGAGCAGTTTAATCACATTGCCATACTCTGTGTCTGATATATATATATGAGTATGAGAGGGTGTGATATAATACGAGTTTCTGTTTGTCAGTCGTACGTATGAGTATAGGTACAAAGTGGGAGTAATTCTCTCTCTGCCGCATTGTGGTGAATGAAGTGGATGCCAGTGCTGAATAGATTTCTCTGACCAGTAAAGCATGAGACCGTTTGAAAAGATTGAGAATTCTTTCCATATCTGTGTCACAGGCAAGAACTGATTTAAAAGCACTTCCAGCTGATAAGATCGTTTGCGCCATCCCCTTTGGTTTTTTTTTCTACATCCTCTACCTACTAGCTGATGACAAATTCCTGGATAAACCCTAAAATTGTCTAAGCTGAGGAAGGAGTTACGTCAGATGGTAATGTGAACTTTGTATGGAAGCGCTTTTATTTATTTATTTCACTGATGCATGCACATTAAGATAGATAGATATCTTATAAGTTAGTGAAGCTTGAAGTTGGTCGATACAATTTTGGAAGCGGCTACTGAGTAAACTTAAAAATAAAATAACAGGGCAAATTTAAGATAATAGAAATTATATACGTAAGAAAGGAAAAAAAAGTTAAAATGAAGAAAAAAATAAAGAAAAAGAAGAACTCCCTTAACATAATCATTAATACGATCAAATTCAAACTTAGGCAATTTATGCTCAAAGAAAGCATTTACAAAATAGAGTGGCATGGCCTGAAATTCTAAAGCGTTAGGGTTGTTCGTTAAAAATGTTTTAAGTTACAAACGATACCGCCTGGTACTACCAGTCTCTCGCACATGCTGCGGTAAAGATTTCCATAAGCGAATAGATTGGATGAAAAGGGTTAGGTTAGGTAAGAGTGGCTGTTGGAAATACCAACCCACTTAGGCCTATTGGCCCATTGTGATGCCATGTGGATCTATGATCTTCTTACTACTGGAACCAGTTTGAGCTTATAATAAAGCGTAGGAGACTGTTAACGTCTATTTTTTCTAGATCGTTTAGGTCGTTGTAGAAGAAAGCTCCTAGATGAAGCTTCATTTCTCTGGGAGAGAGCCGGGCATGTGCAGAGTAGGTGGGGGATTGTCTCCTCCTCTTCCTCGTCCATGCAGCTTCTACAGAAATCATTAGTAAAAGCGCCAAGCCTTCTTGCGTGCTTGCCTATGAGGCAGTGTCCAGTAATGACACCTATTATGGCGCTGAGATGTTTCCTATCTAAAAGGATCAGACACTTAGAGCGACTCAGATCTAGCCTTGGCCAGATCTGTTTGGTCACTAGACATGTTTGTCCAGCAGTCCACCTAAGGTCTGTTCTTTTTTTGGCATCTAGCTTTATTGTTAGTTTGCACGTAGCGATTGGTATACCTATACTACCTTTGTCCGGCAGGATAGGTAGAGTAGTTCCAATTTTGGCGAGTTCATCGGCTCTGCAGTTCCCTGGAATGTCTCTGTGGCCCGGCACCCAACAAAGGTGAATGTTGAACTGCTCTGCCATCTCCATGAGAGATGATCGGCATTCAAGGGCGGTTTTAGAATATAATGAGACCGAGTCCAGGGACTTGATGGCGGCCTGACTATCCGAAAATATGCGGATATCCTTTGCAGATATCGTTTTTCTTCAGCCAGGACAGAGCTTCTTTAATCGCCAAAATTTCCGCCTGGAACACGCTACAGTGATTTGGAAGGCGGAAAGAGAGGCTTAGATTTAGCTTATCTGAGAAAACACCGCCACCAACTCCGCTATCGGTTTTAGATCCATCTGTGTAGAGATGGATTGACTTGTCCTCCATGAAAGCATCCTCCTCCCAGAATGATCTAGAGGGGAAGCTTACATAGAAGTTTTTGTCAAACCAAAGTTCAGGTATGGTGTAATCGATGTTCTCTGTGAGGATTCCTAATGTATTAAGAATATTGGCGTGGCCAAATGAATTATTTGTCCACTGTTTAGTCGCTTTAAGGCGAATAGCTGCAGTCGCAGCTACTTGCTTTCTAAAAATGTCGAGGGGTGTCAAGTGAAGCAGAATATCTAATGCCGCAGAGGGGGTAGACCCCAAGGCTCCGCTTCCAAGGCCGTCCACCAGACAACCACCCCGTAAGTAAGTATTGGTCTTATGACCGAGATGTATAGCCAGTGGGTTATGCGAGGTTGAAGGCCCCGTTTGTTCCCAATGGCTTTTTTTGCAAGAGAATAAAGCTATTGTAACTTTATTGACTCTTTCTTGAATATTAGGTTTCCAGTTTAGTTTCCTATCAAAAATGAGACCCAGATATTTTGCTGTATAGGAGAAAACTAAACTGGTACCGTTTATTGATGGAGGGTCTATGATTGGAATTTTATATTTCCTAGAAAAGAGGACAAGATCAGTTTTATGGGGGTTTATTCCCAATCCACAGCGATCTGCCCAGCGGATTAATCTGTTGAGATTTACTTGGAGGAGTTCTTTAATAGTATTTAGATGTTTTCCCGAGACGGCTATGGCAACGTCATCCGCATAGGCAATCACTCTGCTACCACCCGCTTCCAGGTATATCAGTAGTTCGTTAACTACTAAGTTCCAGAGAAGGGGAGAGAGGACACCGCCTTGCGGCGTACCTCTACTGACATATCTTTTAGCAGAAGTCTCACCCAGTTTAGAGTTGATTATCCTGCTTTTTAGCATTAGACTGATCAGCTCCCCAAGTGAGCCGTCTACCTGCAGAGTTGACAGCGCAGTCGTGATTGCGGATGTGTTGACGTTGTTAAAGGCGCCTTCTATGTCTAGGAGAGCAACCATTGTGTACTCCTTATATTGTAGGGATCGTTCGATGTGGCTAGTCAGAGAGTGCAAAGCCGTTTCCACCGACTTTCCTTTACAGTAGGCATGTTGAGCCGTAGACAGAAGTCTTGGATCAACTTTAGCTCGAATATGGATATCAATCAGTCGTTCTAAAGTTTTCAGAAGGAATGATGATAGACTTATAGGTCTGAGGTCCTTTGGGACTACATGAGAACATTTTCCAGCTTTGGAAATGAATACTACATTGACTTCTCTCCATAACAGTGGAATGTGGATAAGTTCTACACAGCTCCTCATAATATTTTCCAACACTGGTAGAATAATATCTGAGGACCTCTGTAGCTCGGCAGGTATAATACCGTCCGGACCAGCAGACTTGTATGGTTTGAAGCCATGCAGCGCCCAGAGCAGTTTGTCTCTCGTAATCGGACCATGAATTTTGGTCACGGTTGCAGTAGGCCTGTTTGGGTTGCTAGTGGCCGCGAGTTGGGAGCTACTTGAAGAGTGGGTGTCCAGAAGCAGGTTGAGTGATTCATCACTTGAGGTTGTCCAAGAGCCATCGGTTTTTTTCAAACAGCTGGGCATCATAGGATTTGTGGAGAGGTTTGTTCAGAGGTTTCTGTAATTTTGTCACAGAATGACCTCCAGGATTGTCGCTTTGCCTTCCTCAGTTCTTTTTTGTATAATTTGAGGGATTCTTTATATGAGTCCCAGTCGGTCACTTTTCTTGTGCTTTTTGCTGCGTTGAAAAGTTTTCTGCAGGCGTTTCTGAGCAGTCCCAGTGCCGATGTCCACCAATGTGGCTTTTTCTTGCCTCTTGGTTGAATAAGAGGGCAGGAAGCGGCCATAGCCTTTTTGAGAGCCAGAGTAAATTCCGTGACTTTCATGTCAAGCTCATTGGTGTCACGCGGGGACTTGATAGTTCAGAGGATAACGTTTTTGACAGTATTCCTCTGTATTTTGACCAATCAGTTTTCCGGTAGTTCCGGAAAGCTGGTTGGCGGGGGGGAGCATCACTCAGACTGAATTGGATGTATCTATGGTCTGAAAAGGAGTGTTCAGACGATACCATCCAGTTTGTTAGCCTTTGGGTGATGCTGTCGGAGACAAGAGTGATATCTAACACTTCTTGTCGGAGACAAGAGTGATATCTAACACTTCTTGTCGGTTTCTTGTTATAAAAGTGAGCTCATTGCCAATATTGCAAATTAAGAGGTTAGTACTTAAAATATAGTCTAAAAGTGACTCACCTCTATCATTGATGTCGGTACTGGCCCATACCGTATGATGTGCGTTAGCGTCGCATCCGATTATGAGGCCAGTTTTTTGCCTTCCAGCTTCCAGTACCACCCTTTCTAGGTTATCACCAGGGAGAGGGCCCACTTGGTCGTGGCCAAGGTAAGCCAATGCGAGCCAGTAGAAACCTTTATCAGTCTCTAGCCTGGCAACGGTTAAGTCTGGGTCACTGAGGTTGGGAAGTAGAAATACATTAAGGCTACGTTTCACTAATATACAAGTTCTAATCTTACCTTTGTCTCTTGTATAGAGCGGAGCGTATGTGGGTGTCCTAAGTCCACGAACCACGCCTTCTGCAATCCATGGTTCCTGGATTAGGATTATGTCTTCTGCGTCTTTAGAAAGACGCAGAATGAGTGCGGCCGAAGCCTTTTTTGAGTGGCGGAGATTAATCTAGAGAAACCGTATCATTGCTACAGTCTTCCAGAGTCGCCTCCACCACGGTCATCCGATTCTGAAGATGTGCCCAAGAGTTCATGGAATGGAAGATGTTGGTTGAAGGCATTTCGTTCACGTACATGGAAAAAAAATAGAGCCTTGTAGAACACCTCCACTGTTGTGAAGGAAGTCGGACGTATAAGGTCCAACCGAAACAGATTTTTTCCTGTGTTTAAGATATGACGATATGATCGTATTATCTACAGGATAAAAATTTCTGATGAATTCCGTCGAAACCAACAACATTAGACTTGACGGATAAAAGAGACGCGAGAACTTCGACATTATCTGCACAAGTAAGTTCAAAGGATCGATCAATCGCATTGTGTTGATGGGTAACAGACGTAGATAAGGGAACCAAATTCCAAAATTTTGGTTCGATAAAAATTCGTTTTAGCACCGGTTATGTTACCAACAACTTAGTTTCGCAGCCTACGATAGATTTGAAAATGAGTACCTCGTTTGTAGCGCTTCTATATTTTATATGTTCGGTTACGTTGGCCGATTAGAGACTTACTTACTTACTTACTCACTTTAGTGGGAACATGGTTGTTACATGTATGTTATATGTTACGCCTGTGATGATTGAGGAAATCAATTTGGTCACAGCTAGATAGCTTGTGTTCGAACATGTAACAGAAAATTTAAAAGTTAAAAATAGCAAGTCATGCTTAGAGAAAGCATCGTTGGGGTCGCTAATAAAAAAGACACCTATAAGAGTACTCGCCTCATCCGTAAACTGTGTACAGTTTGTGGTATTAACTGGAAACAAATTAAATGATCTCATACCATCAGTGATATTCTTTTCAAGCAAAAGATCACTGTTTAAATCACCATGGATCGACACAGATTCCAGGAAATTGAAGAGACGACGATTCGTACGTAAATCCCAGCACCACCACCCACTCGTCCTATTCTATCCCATCGAAAAATTCTATACCCTTTTACTTTGTAGATATCATCACCAACGACTTTGTTGAACCAGGATTCACTGAAGCAAATAACATCAGCCTATGAACCTACAAACAAATCCCTGAACTCGTCAAATTTGGGAAATAAACTTTGAGCATTCGTCGTTCGAACACTTAGGATATTAATCATGGAACGAGAGATTTCATTGCTACCTCCACTAATGGAACTCATTATATCAGTAATCGTCAATACTGCAAACGTAAATTAAAATGAAAAAAGGAATGAGCATGCGATCAAAGGCAAGACGAGCAGATGGAAAACAGCATTTGTCCAGCCCGTCCCTAAAAAAGGCGAATCATCTTCTCTCTCCTCCTACAGACCCATTGCACTTACGTCCCTTTTTTCCAATTCCCTTTTTTTTCATTTAAACAATGATAAATCGTCAGCACATGAAATACACGAAAACTTCTCAATGACCGACAATACGATTTTCGTAGCAAGAGGTCCACTGGTGAATTGATGGCATATCTCACCGAAAAGTGGAACCAAAGCGTACATCAATCTGGCGAAAGCAAGATAGTTGCACTTGATATTTCTAAGGCATTTGACAGAGTTTGGCATCAGGCTCTTTTGTCGAAAATGCGTGCATTTGTAATTGACGACTCTCTTCTCCAATGGATTAGAAATTACTTTTCGGAACGTTCAATGCAAGTTGTCTTGGCTGGTTTCAAATCGGATATTCACAAAATAAATGCTGGTGTGCTCCAGGGCTCCGTTCTTTTTGATTTCCATCAACGGACTCGTGTCTGCTATTTCTAATCCAGTATGTTAATTTTCTGAGGACGGTATTCCCTTCATATTCGTTCCCGGACTCACGTCCGAAGGGCAGCTTATGTAAGGAACCATTAAGAGAACAGAATTTAGTGCTTCAAAAATGCAATGCTGTTTTTAAAGCGAAATTTAAATACCAATAAATGGCACTTGCATCGTCGAAAAAACAAAACTTTCCATTCTCGGTATGTGTGTCGATAATTGGAATGACCACATATTCGATGTCGCCAAATTGCGTTCAGAACAATAAGAAACAGTACACCAACAAAATGTATAACCACAACAGGAATGGCAGTAACTGAGTGCAAGCACAGTATGACCAAGAACTGGAGGGTTGGGAATGCCGCACTGTGGATGTTGTTAGCTCTGCAACAAACTTTCAACCATAACACCCGTCTCGTTATAAAGGCTCATCAGATGGCTTCCTCCACAAAATATAAGGCTGTTAACACCACCGGACTGCTCCAAAACGGTGTCGTGTGATGCGAGTTTTTATTGTAGCTACATGGATAAAGGCTGCCACATCTTTTCTTTCAATCCACCATAGTGAATAAACGGCTTGTCCCCATTTGCATTTATTCAATTCTTTTTAACGTAGGCCTTAGTTGTCCGCATTCTCAGATGAGAAGAACAATGTTTATGCATTATTATCAGGATACTAAAGTCGAAGAAGGTGACATCAGCGCCAAGGTGACAAAAAGAGCATCATAATCTCGCTTTTCGTCGAAACAATATGGAGTTGACCGACTTCGCCACAGCAGGAAACGCGGTACTTGGTATGTACATAAATGTTAGTATTTCCAAAGTTTCCCCAAGCCACTCTGCAATCAACTGTAACACAAGAGACACAGTGAGAAGTAGAAGAAAGTGAAATGTCGAAAAAGTACCGGTCCGAAGAAATTGACTTGTTTAGTTGAAGGAAGAAGACTCTGAACATTCAAAGAATGTAACCTTTTTCTTCAGACACAAAAACGCTAATCCAGCGACAGATATTTAGACTATGCTGACGATATGAAAAAAAAACACTTTTCGAAACTGCTAAAGCCGGATGGTTGCTTCCCATGATCAATATCTGATGACGGCATTGATGTTCCACCACCCGACACAAAAGTTTGGGAGCTATTGCCAGGTTGAAAATCAACAAGGCCCCAAGATATTGACAAAAGAAAAGCATGCCCAACATTTTGTATTTTGGTATTTTTGCAAAAACTCATGTGGCTTTGCAAGATGAATCTAGCTGACACCTGCAAAATCCTTTTTGCAGACAGCGAGATTTTTGGCACATGTCAGCATTTAACGCATCATTTTCTTGATAGTTTCGTAAACAATTAATTACACTATGTGGTCGTGGATTTTGTCATATTAATCGATGAAGATAGACGTCCTTTTCTATATTTGGTGCTGGCGTCGACGTGCGTAGGAAAGCCATAACCTTTGCAAATTGAACCACGTGACACGTAAATTAAATGAACGGCAATGTTTTGATCTGGAAAATGTTCCAACCCGTTTTAGAGGTTTAGCTCATAAGATGAAAGTTGCATTGTAGATGGCGCACTCCTGTTAGTGAAGACCCCAACAAACTTACTGTGGACCAATGGTTAGTTATCAAATCAGTTGAAAAAAAATTAACTAAGATTGAGAGTCGCGCTAACCCCGGGACTAAAGCGCCACCTAGGTAATCTAAAATACGAGTAAGTAAGTTAATCATCATTTGAGTAAAATTATTGTCTTTTTTCGGGAAGCTAACACGATCGTGAAAACTGCTTATTCTCCTTAGAATGCTCTTCAATTTATATAAAGGCCTTTTGCATAATTGTTCTCGTTCGTCTTTTTGAATCTAATAAAGTCTTTCTGTGCGTATGATCTAAAAATACATTATACGCGTATAGTATTATTTATTAATTCCGTGGCATATAAATAATGTACATACGTATGTAACCCAGCCAAAAAAAAAAAAAACAAAAAAAAAAGAACGTAATCGGCTTTGAAGTACTCGTATCTACAAAGGTACCCATGACGCACTTACCAGAAAAGCCATCCGAAAACAATTCAAGGAAATACATTTCGCCGGAAGACGTAAATTCTGCGTGTGTGCGTTTGCGTTCACAAGATTTTCTTCATGTGCAAATAATTAAGAAGAGGAATTCTACTTCGAGGATTTTTTAACTGTTATCTCGAGTGCAAGTAAATATTTATTTTAAATTTTCTCTTCCTTTTTTATTTCTGCTTAATAAAGTGTTTCAATGTTTTTCTTTCATTTGCTCATTTTGTTCTCGTAATTCGTCGTTAATTTTTTTTTCTCGTATTTTGTTTTTATTTGCATTCATATAATTGTTTTGCAAAATGAAAGAGCTTTTCATAAACGTACACACTCCGATGTGTAGAAATTCGTAAACACTGAAATTCTCAAGAAATATATTTCAACTTAGTCCATAGACTTATACATACTCAAATGTGACTTTGGAAGGCATTTATGGGGAGAATTAAAACTGTTTACACTCCATACACAGAGCACTTAGGATTTACAAATAAAATAAAGGATAACAGCAGCCAAAAAAGAAGGTCTAAGACAAATCCTTCGAAAAATCCCATCACATCTCACAGAATCACCGAACCCTTAATGCCGGCTTTGCACATGGATTTCTGTTTTCAATTTTTTTTCTTTTGAGAGACGCGCCTTGGGGATTTGGAATTCCTTCATGCGAATTGTTTTTTGGATTCTGTTTTGGCACCCGCGCATACACATGTGAACCATATCTTTTACGAGGGAGGAGATATCATAAAATTAAATTAATTCCATAAATGAGCTTAAAACATAATAGCCTCCTGCCAGGACCCACCGGGCTACGACATACCATCTACATTCAGTTCAACTGTGTATGGTACTCGTATATCCTTTTCCAGAACCATAAACAGTTTAATTTTTGTGGCAAATGCTTTTGTTGGCAAATAAACCTCTGAAATACCATCACATCGGTTTGGTCTGCGGAGATATCCAAAAAAGGAAATATTTTCATTTTAACAACGACATAAAGCTAGAGTGCCACCATATTGATGCAAGCAATGTGTAGCCGAGTGGTACATATGTAAAACTTCAAGATGCGATAGTATCCTCGATGAGCCCTTCAGACTCGTAGATTCTGGTAGATACCCATTGTATCTGTAAGTCGTGCCAGTTTACTCTGGATAAAAAAGATTCATTCATTCATTTACTCGTTCGTTGTTTTGTTCATTTCTCTCGATGACGAGGGCGACAATGAGGCAAATAAACACCAATTCCCACAACAAAACTCAAAAAGACCGTAGACAGAGAAAATGTGAAAATGTTTACGATCCGAAGGGTGGCATGAGGGATCAGTAAAAGCGATGATTGTTGATTTTTTATGCCAACAAAATGTAAGTGGGATTGTGTGCAAAAAGCTGAAATCGTCCTCGTAAAAACCAAAACACGAACACGAAAACGAAACGAAAGACCCGAAAATGGGTCAACACTTAAACTTGTTTTCGTATCCATACTCGTATATGCTCTGCAAGGATTTTTGAATTTATTATTTTAAGTATAAAAATACAATGTTGTCTGAGTTTGTCCGTTTGTTTGTCGTTGGCTGTCAAAACTCGGTTTTCTTGTCGGTCATTTGGTGAGATATTGGTCTCGTATTCTGGCAGGAATTGCTTCATTGTTACCCGCCCGACATCCGTTGTCGTTTTAGAGAAGCAAATTGTATCGTAGATACTCGTACATTGTTAGTTTTAACGATGATTTTATAGATGTCATAAAGTTTGGCAAATAACTGCGGAAATTGACACAGTGCTTGTGGTAGATATGTAGTTTCTACCGTAGTCTGGCCTGACTATGGAATTTTGTTTTTATTTTTTCCTTTTTTTTTTGTATTTTTTAGCAGTCTCTCATAAATTTTTGAACAGAAAATGCGAAAAACAACAATACAATAGGACCTTAAAAAGGTTTACAAAATTGTACGACGCTAAAGCTATGATGAGATAAAATTTAAAGATTTTTTGTTTTTGCACCGGGGAGATATCCATAATAAGACTTAGTTTTTAGGTGGGTATTCCTTGTTTATATAGGGTTTACATCGTAACGGAAAATTTTGGAATTAGAAATGTTGACGATATTTATCCTCGAAAGTATAGGGTTTTCCAATAAGGACTTGACAACTTTTTTTCTAAATAAAACGCAAACCATTTGAGATATTTCAAAAACTTTATTGTCGGCTTGAAGTACGATCAAAACATTTATGAATGGAACTCGACTTCGTTCATATGGCCACCGCGGGCACGTTTGCAGCGATCGATTCGTGGGACCCAATTTTCAACGACTCAATGTTGCCTCTGAGCTCTTCTTACGTCATCGGCGTGTTGGCATAAACCAATGACTTAACGTAGCCCCACAGAAAATAGTCAAGCGGCGTTAAATAGCACGAACGAGGCGGCCAATCGACTGACCCATTTCTTGAGATAACACGCTCACCATACTTACTCTTCAATAAATCGATTGTAGCGTGTGCTGTGTGGCTTGTGGCATTATCCTGTTGAAACCACATGTCGTCCAAGTCCATATCTTCCAATTCGGGCCAAAAATAATCGGTGATCATGGCGCGATAACGCTGACCATTCACAGTAACGTGACGATCGTTATCGTCGACGAAAAAATATGGCCCAATAACGCCGCCGGCATGCAAATCGCACCAAACAGTTATTTTTTGTGAATGAAGTGGTGATTCATGAAGCACATGTGGATTTTCACCAGACCAATAACGCATATTTTGCTTATTGACGAACCCATTAAGCCAAAAATGAGCTTCGTCACTGAAGATGATTTTGCGATGAAATTCATCATCTTGGCGCATCTTCTCTAGAACCCAATCGGAGAACGTACGTCACTTCAAATGGTCCATCGGCTTCAATTCTTGAGTCAGCTTGATCTTCTATGGGTGTAAACCAAGATCCTTACACAAAATACATCATAATGTGGTCTGAGTAATGCCCAATTCTTGAGAACGCCATGGAATTGACTGATTTGGATCGTTTGCTACGGACGCCTGAACGGCAGTAATATTTTCGACACTTCGACCAACCCGTTGTCTCACTGACACGGCAACATCACACAACTAATATGTAGACTCACATTTTTGCACTAAACTTGTTATTGCCTGTCAACTAGGGTGAGAATTAGGACCGAAAATTGGAGTTAACGCTCTTAAAGTTGCAGTCACCGACTCCGAATTTCGGTAGAAAATTTTTATAATTTGCAGACGATGCTCATTCGTGTATTTTACCATAATGAAAATGTTGAGTTTACTGAATAAATTGACAGTGACAGTTTGATGATTGGTGAGAGAGTGCGTTCACAAATTAAATTCAAAGTTGTCAATTCCCTATTGGAAAACCCTTTACATGAACATTCACTCGAGATATCCTAAGATATTTATTGTCATACAATACAAATATAAGTAGACAAATTTACGCTTCAACTGCAACCAATGGTATCCTAAAAAATCGATTCAGAATTAGTCCCATAACATTCAGCTGGTATTTATCGGACTAATCCAGCGATGAAGATTTTAAATTGATGGAAATACGGGTATTTGCAATTTTTACATTTTGGGGCATTCCAAACTCAACTTAGGTTCTAGTGCATTATTCAACTTCAATTTGGATATTGTCTTTCTTACTTCAATATTTGTTTGTTATTATCTATGTTATTGAATTGCCTATTTTAACCGACCACACTCGATCAAGTATTATATTTCTTGAGATCTTAATCTACTGAGCTTTCATATATTACTTCCATGTTCTCTTATTCATTAGTATAATTTATTTGGGGTATGAAGGCATCGTATCTATGTATAATATTATATTTCGATCGCCTGCCACTGATTCTATCCCGCCACCGAGAATTCCTAGAGTATACCAATGTCTAATCGCGATCCTACCATTTATTTTATTGGGTCATTTCTGTTTCGTTTTGAGATCGACTGGGTCAAAAAGCTAATTACGTATAAAATGAAAATATACAGTGTGTTCAACAAAAACATGCGTCTAAAAAGTCCAATGAAAAATGACAGAAATTTATTATATCATTTTTTTTTTATTAAAATACATACACTGCCATGCACCATGAATGTACAACTATTTATTCAGTGTTTTATTATAAATCAATTGGAAAAAAGAAAATTTTTTTAATCCGGATTTTTGTTCCACATTTTTCTTTCCGGTTCTTTGAAAAATGAGTAGATTTTTTGCAGCAATAGAATAGGGACAACAATAATAGGAAGCACTTCAATAACTTTAGTTTTAATTGTATTTTTACTAATTTTAGTTTTATTTAATATTATTTAATAATTTGTGGGACCACCATTGTTCAAAATAACATTAAAAGTTCTATTAGCAAGATAATCATACAGAGACTTTAAATAATTTAAGGATATTTCGGTCCAGGTTGTGTTGATGGCATCTGTTAATGACTGTATGTCTTGAAACTGTCTCCCAGACTCGTATACCTGTCCTGTCATCCATCCTCATACATTCTCGATTATATTGTGATCAGGAGAATAAGGGACTCCATTAAAGTTACGTTTTGCTTCTGCATCCAGCTTTTTACAGCTCAAGCATTGTGGATTGGGGCATTATCCTGCTGGAAAATCCACTGTAATCGTCCAGAAAAGCTGTTTATATCAGGTTGCATTTATTTTGGAAGACACAAACTGTAGTTGGCATGTTCCATAATATGAGATGTCACCACATACCATAACACCTTTCTCACGGCTATGGTGGTGGGACAGGAAGTGTTCTTCCTTTCGAACATCATGAAAATAAAAATTAAAACTATCAGGTCCATCTAAATTGAAACGTTTTTCATCCGAAAAAAACAACGGTATGCCACTCGTTCTCCCAATTCATGTGTTTTCGAGCAAAGATTAAGATGTTCAGCTTTACGTCTAACTCTTCGAACAGTCTCAACACTTGCTTTTAATTTTAAATTTGAATGAATTTTGGAAGCAGAACAATGTGAATTTGAAGCTTCTCGAATGATTCGTCGCTCAGCAGTACGTGAAAATGCTTTTTTGGTCCGCCATTTCAAATTATTTTCATAGTTTGAACTATTGAACTGAAATTGCATAGGTGCTACGCTCTTGGTTTTTCCAATTATTTCAGCAATTTTTCTGTATGTGAGATTACACACCTTGTAAGCAATTACTTCGTCGCTTTACCGCGGCCCATATTTTTTTTTTATTTAAAAAAATTATTTGATCTGTCATCTGTCCCTATTCAAGTGCATGCAAAAAAGGAAACACATTCTCACCATGTTCAAAGTAAAATTGAAAAGAAGTTATAACGGTAAATTTTATCTCTAAAGTTCGCCAGTATTGTCTACGTCATAAAACAGTAAAGTACATGAAAATAGCAACAAACGATTAACAGAAAATTAAAATGAAACATTTAAAAATGTTTGTCCCTGTTCAAGTGTACGAGTATATGTATATCAAATCGAATTGCATAATTATTTTAGTAGTATATTAGAATCCAGTCACCATCATTATTTATAATTGCTTGGCATCGTCTATTGCAACTTTCACTTTCACTTCTTCTAAACTTAGGCCCCCCAGGTTTGCTTCGAGACCCGCGCAAGTTGTTTTATCCTGGCTATTTTTATTCCCCTCCGTTTCATTAAAGACCACATATTTACTATAAGGACTTTCTGGCGGCCAATCTAACATCTCTAAACTCCGATGTTTTGGATCGTTATCCTCTTGCAAGATCCAGTCGTAAACGTCATGAATTGCGCATCGAGGTTTTGTGTGAATACTACGAATATGAACTCTTGTTTGATGTTTTATGGTGCGTTGCAGAAGCTTTTCATCTTTTTTTGTCCAGGATTTCTTCCAATAATTAAAAAAAAAAAGATGATTCATCTGTAAATATGATGTTGCTCCAATACCGGTCTAAATTCTGCGTTGCCAACGTTGATAAGCCTATTTTCAATATGTTTTTGGGTCAGAAGCGGTTTACGTTTGGTACTCCTGTTTTTGATGATAAATTCTGCCGAACGGTGTCGTATGTATGAGAGTAAATTAAAATATGTAATTTAACGCAGTTATAGACCATCGACGGTATGTCGCTTTGTTGGAGGCAGGACGATGATGTAGATACAATGCGTTTTATAGCTTACGGATAAAAACTGTGAACCGAGGCGAAAGACCTGCAAACGGTCGAGTTCCGAGAGATATAATATTAACGGCATTGAAGAATATGAGAATGTTACGGAATACATAAATTGTCTTCAAAACAAAAACCGAAGAAGTTTTTTGGTTAGTTGAAGAAATCCAAGCAGTGTTCAAAGTCCTTTACTTTCTTAATATTGAGCAAGATTTTCTAATAAAGGAGCACATCGACGAATTCGGAACAACTCATTTTTTATTTCCTAACGCCAGCTCTATCACAAGTGACAACGCAACAGCTCTCCAGGCTAGAAGATAACGACTTACTAGTGAGTCGTACAATGACTATGTCTATCTATAAAGAGTCTTTTTTTTAGAGATTCTGAAATTTGTGTTTAAATAAAACACAACGAAATTAACTTGATAATGATTTATTAAATTCTTTCGAAAGATTATTTCGCGCCATTTAATATTTTTTTTGTTTTTTAATGAGCGCGCGCTCAAGGGGCTTGTGTACCCTTAAGGTGATTGTTCACGGCGCGGGCAAACGAAATTTAGGGAGGAAGAAACGAGAGGTACCGATATACACTGTTTTTAAATGTTTGCAAGTTATAACGACCAGGAAATACAGAGATCGGCAGTTCGTTCCATAAGCGAGTTGTACGGCTTAGGAACGAATCACGATATTTTAGAGTACGTCCGAAAATGGGCTTGAGAGTATACTGATGAGCATTCATAGCAAGACAAGTCTTACGGTTGAAAGTTTGAAGGGGCGGAATGCTATTGGCGATTTCGGTGGTGGAAATCACCACCAGTGCTAAAACAAAGTGAGACAGGAGACATTACGTCAGTGTTCAAGCGTGTCAATTGATTGACTGGTATTAGTATCGTCAATAAGTTTTATCGCACGGTTTTGAATCCTATCTAGCAGGTGCAGAGTTGTTTTAGGAGCACCTGACCAGATGTCTGCCTTATATATTGAGGCCAGATCAGACGGGGTAAAATATTTCTTACATCGCTTGAGGAAACCTAGACATTTCGCAGCATTTTTGGCGATATCAAATATGTGGTCATTCCAACGTAAGTTGTCATTGACACACATACCGAGAATGGAAAGTTTTTTGGTTTCGACGATTCAAGTGCCATTCGTGGATAATGGCTGGGTGTTTAAATTTCGCTTTAACGACAGCAGACAGCATTGTGCTTTGGAAGCATTAAATTCCACTCTGTTGATAGTTCCCCAATTGGTTATGCTCTTGATATCGGAATTTAATGAGCTTAGCATACGCTGCCGTTCTCGTTCTACAGCCGAAGAGCAGGGCCGTGAGTCAGGAAACGAATATGAAAAGCAGAGAGTACTGTCATCGGCAAAGGAATATATTGGATTAGAAGTAGCAGGCAAGAGATCATTAATGAAAATTAAAAAGAGTGTCGGAGACAGAAAAGAGCTCTGGGGCACACCAGCATTTATTTTATGAATATCAGACTTGAAACCGTCCAAGACAACTTGAATTGAACGTTCCGAAAGGTAATTTCTAATCCATTGAAGAAGAGAGTCGTCGGTCCCAAATGCACGCGTTTTCGACAAAAGAGCCTGATGCGAAACTCTGTCAAATGCCTTAGAAATATCAAGTGCAACTATCTTGCTTTCGCCAGATTGACGTACGCTTTGGTTCCACTTTTTGGTGAGACATGCCATCAAATCACCAGTGGACCTGTTGCTACGAAAACCATATTGCCGGTCATTGAAAAGTTTTCGAGTTTTCGTGTTTCGAGATATTTCATGAGCTGAAGATTTAGCAGCATTTCCATGACCTTTTTTAGGGACGGGCTGGACAAATGCTGTTTTCCATCTGCTCGGGAAGAGTCCTAAAGAGTAGGATTGATGAAAAAGCTTACGCAGTGGTTTTGCCAGCGAGGAAGAATATTTTGAGTTTGTTTGGCGATTTCATTGGCTTAACAATTCACTGGAATATCCCTATGCCCCGGCACCCAATAAAGGTGAATGTTGAACGGTTTCCAATTCGAAACCCATAGTAGGATGTGAAGGCTTAAGGAAATTTATTAAATATAGCTTCTCGATATTGTACTAGTATATAGACTTTTAGAAAGGATCCATTTATTTCAGAAGAGTTAGTCGTATTCTTGTCTTTCAGTCTTTTAAGACTTAGACTAGACAGGTTTAGAAAGCCAAAAACCAAGACCACATATGCAAGCTCAATATGTTCTGACTGAGATTTAAGTTTAAGGCCAAAACTGTAAAATACTCAGACCCGAACCCGGACTACTTATACGACTTACTTGTTCTTTTACCACTTGTATTGGAAGCATAAACCAAAGTTACAAAGTCACCCTCACAATATGTTTGACGCCAGGAAGCCATTCTAAGTTTTTTCTACTTACAGACATCATAGTTGCCTCTTAAATGATTAGGAACTATTGGAAACGTCCATTTTACAAGAAGCCCAACTATTTGTGAAGAACGCAGGCATTCCTAACTAAGGGTACAGTTGTAAGAAGTGCATGCCTTAATTTTGTTTTATACTCGTACCTATATGGTATATATCGATCGTCTCATTTACTAAAATCCCATTTATCCATACAAGCTCCACTCTCTACTATGTTCAGACAAATCTTACTTTATCGAGCTCGCCTGCAAGTGGTCTGTTTTGTTCGACGTCATATTTACCTCAGGTGGTCGTCCTCCACACCATTACATTTTTGATCATTTTTGGAATCGTTTTTGCAATCGTTTTTGGAAATTCGATTTCAGAATTCAGGTTATATTAATTCCACTATGTCCAAAGTCCAGAGAAAGTTGAGTTCATATATTCGCTGCGCTCGGAGCTATAGTATGCGGAAGTTCAGTGCAAATCGTACCAAATTCCAATTCCAATTTAGATGAAGATGGCTTTAACGGTGCAGCTTATAATGTGAATATCGAGAGAAGCGTTTTTTTCTATAATCTTCGTATATGTTCAATGGGGCTTACTTTAAGTTTACTTTAACTTTCTCTAAAATTCAATAAACAATTTTAGATTAAGCATATTTTTAAGCTATCTCCGAAATATGTAGTTCTGAGAGTGTTGGCGTCTCAACTGATGCGAAAGCGCAAATGCTGGTATGGTAATATAAGAACGAACTGCAAACAACTTATGAGCTTAACAAGTATTGCCATTTTTATATTTATTGAAAATGAAAAGGACATACGAGTAGTTTTCATAATGGGGAATTTGCGTCAGTAATTTGTTAAAAGTAAATCTATCAAATAAACTCTAAAAAAAGCATATATTCTAGATTCGTATTAACCAGCTATGCGAATGCTCTATTCAAGATATTATCCTTCAAATGCTTAAATTAAAAACATTAAATGATTAGCATGAGATTTTCTCAAATTATCTCTGAAATCTATTAGGTATTATGTTAGAGGCAATTTGTAGCAATTATACCATTAAAAGTGAAAATTAAGCTAGCTGGGGTCTCAAATGTAGTGGTGCATGGAGAATTTCTGTGCTTAATTAAAAAGTTGTCAATTCTCTGCTGAACGGTTAAGTTCTTTGTTTTCTGGTCAATTATGGATTTTTTAAAGTTATGTCTAGCAACCTGAACCAATCGCTCTGCTTGACCATTTGATTGAGGATGGTACGCGCAAGATTACAAAGAAAACCAATATGGTACGACTGGGAATGTAAGTCAGCATATAGAAAAGCTTTCAACTATTTACGTTTAGTAAGAAAAACAGGTAACAACACCACAAAAGCTATGTATCAACAATCCAACAAAGCATAAAAAAGCATATGCAAAAAAAAAAGGTACACTCAGCAACTGACGACGGAGCTTGTAAGGGTTAAGACAGCTCTTCGTTCTGAAAATTAGAAAGAATACTCAAAGGACTAACTTTCGTAAGAGGTAAACAAATGGAAGCGTGTGTGTGTGTGGGGGGAGGGAAATTGCCTCCCAGTTTCAGGAGAAATGTTATCTTCCCACTTTTCAAAAGAGGAGATCGCAATGATCTTAGTTATTACAGAGCTACAACCTTCCTCCACTCAAGAATAATCTTGGATCGGCAAACCGCCTGGACATAGACAAATAAACTTCTCAGTGACTTTCATGCTGGGTTCAGAAAAATGTAGTATGGAATGGCAGAACATATAGGCGTTAAACAGGGATGCCTCTTGCCCCTACTATTTTCGTTATTTTTGGACGACCTACCAGCTTTTCTGCAGGGTGGAATTGACTTCGATGGAGTAAAAATACAACTACTTGCGTACGCTGATGGTATTTCATTTTATTCGAAACGCCAAGCATGATGCAAAACATGATCAACAAACTGTGGAACATACAAGTGAACACCGAAAAATCCTAAATGATGATTTTCCGGAACGGTTTTGGCCTATATGAAAGGAATGAAAAATGGACCTGACAAAGAGAAGAATTAGAGAAAGTAAAGGAGTACAAATATCTTGGAATCAATATGTCACTGACTGAGTTTTAAAAAGCACATGCAAGAAAAGAAGAACAAATTGTATTATAGTCTGACGGGCATACTTTGTAAAAGAAAAAACATTGCCTTAAGTACAAAATGTAATATTTATGAAGTGATAGTGAGCCCGATCATGTGTTATGCACTTCAAATGTGGGTATCTCCTAGCATCAAAAAGTTGAAAAAAGTGTAGAGATACTTCATTAAAAAATCTTCAGATTGCGGGAGAATACTCGTACACCACACTATATACTCCACTTGGAAACCAAACTTGAACCACTATACAGGGCGGCCCCTAATTCGTCAAGGATTTGGGAATTGATTTTTAACATCGTTTAGGCCTTTATTTTTAGAAGAAATACTAGCTTTTGTTGCTGCCTTTAAATAGAGTTGATATCATGTTTGAGCCTTCAGATATCCAAATTCTAAGCCTGTTCCATTTTAGCTCTAACGAAAGATTTGGTAGAAAACTAGAATTATAATTATTTAGTCCTAAATAAGACCTAAGCTGTGATATGTGAGAAGTTTTTAAGTTCGCGGAAAGAAGGGGAAGAAGAGCAAATAAAAGTACAGAAGTATTTTTTTTTCAATGTATTCACTCTTAATTCTATTACATTTTTTGGATCTATGAATAAGTTTATGGATGTCTTCAAAAAAGAATAGTTTCTGCTTGTCGGCATCCTTCCCTTCTTCATCGCTGGTGAATTTCTGTCCACCCAGCTCTTTTTTCATTTTGGGGAAGCGGTAAAAATCGCTTAGGACTCAAGGGTGGGTGGTTTGAAGTTTCGAAGCCCGTCTCATGCAAGGCAGCCAGTGCAACTCGACACTGGTGCGTTGTCGTGTAGGAGCAGGACACCTTTTGCTAATTATCCTCTTGGTTTTTCTTTAATATATTCCCGTAAATGCTTCAGAATTGTAGCGTAGTATTCGCCCGTTATGGAAACACACTTTTCCTTGACTATGATTCCCTCGGTATCCCAAAATATGGTCGCCATAATTTTCCAGCCGACTGAACTTCTTTGACCGTGCTGAACCTTTCTTATGCCACTACATGGAGTCTGTCTTGGACTCTGGTTCATTGTTGTGCACCCACGTTCCATCCCTGTAACTATCAAGCCCTATACTCGATCTGTGTCATTGCTGCAGACGCTCAAAAATTCGCTCGAACACGCTACGCGCTGTTGTTTTCATGATGGCGTAAGCATTTTTGGAACCCATCTTGCGCTGACCTTTGTCATGCCGAGGTGGTCGTATTTCTCCTTCGATACGTTCTGAAGTGGTCACTTCGATACTTCATCAAGGCCGTGGGTTGTCTTCAAGTGATTCTCTGTCTTGCTTAAATTAAGAATGCCACTTGTGCACCATGTACACAGATGTTTTCCATATTTAATGGTTTCTCTCACACTGATTGTGGCGATTACTTCAAAAATACTGATAAACTTCCGGACTCTACATTAATACTAATGATGAGTCACAAAGCAATAAAATGGGGCGAAATTTGAAAAGATCTCGTCCGGAAGAGGGAAGGGATAATACTCTATTTTCATGTATTTGTTAATAGATACTCGTCCATGCAGTCCTTGCAAAGTCTGACATATCCATTTTTCTTTACCACACATACTACAGGACTTGTCCACTCACTGTACCTGCCTTTTACCAGAATACCAACATTTATTAACCTTTCTAACTCTAGATTATATTTTTCTCGTAACCCAAATGGCTCTGAATACGCCTTAAAAATAATTAGTTTTACACTTTCATCCAAGATGATTAGGTTTTCCAAATTTTGATCAAAGACTTATGCCAATTTAGTTTTAATCATGCAAATTTCATTATTATTTTCTGCTCTTTGAGCAATGCTAGAAACTAAATTACTTTTAAAATACTCTCCCACGTAAGTAAAAAATTATTTCCACTGTTGATACCAAGAATCTAGCCAAGCACGCCTCAACAAAGGTGTAAATTATGTCGTGCTTGTTAAAGCTTGTTAAGCTTTCTATGATCTGCTGATTCTACCATAACCTCTATAATTCCTTGTACTACCACGTGGCCAACAGTCACCGCTTCTAATGATTTGGGAAATTTATTAAGCTTAACATTTTTTAAAAAATTTTAGATAATCATGTTCAGACAGCACAGTTGCACATGCACCGATCAGTGCTATAATCAATATAAACTTCAGTACAGAAATATAATGCACATGTTGAAGAAATAGCATGTTTTACAAAGTAAGAATGAATCAGTGCTGCCCTAATCCATTACATATAGTACAATATTTAGAAATTGTGGTTTCTAACTTAATCCCAATCTTGATTAAAGCAGGAGCTTTACAAAGTATACGTTCCGCATGATAGGCAGCTGAAGGGATTTTAAAATTCAACACGAGAGAGTGGAGCAATATTGGAGAACTTTCTTTTAAGTTTTAAAGCCAGCATTAGCAAACAAATGATTAGAGCTAAGAACGATGCGAATACACTCAAGATTGTAACTAGTTTTTCTTAATTTCCGGTAAATTCGCACCTTCTCAGTGAATTTTACAACCATGAACACCCATCTAAAGAAAGGAATAAACTTTAATCTCTGCCCCTGCCCCAGAAACAAATACTCGTAAAATACAATACCTCCTTCATCCTACCATTTTCGGATCAAAATTCCCTCTGGGAACTCAGTCCTTTTTTACCGAAAAAAAAAAACAAAAATGTTAATTAAAATGTTTACTTGGTTTCCTCTTTGGTGCATTGAATTTTATACTTGTGCCCTTATTACTCCCGCTGCCTTACATTTCCTTTCTAACGGATTTTTTTTGCATCTTTACTAACGATATTGTAACCTCCTGGCTGTTGTAAACCCTAACCAACCCCGACCAACATTCACTACTCTCTTCAGTATGAACGTAATTTCGCTTAACGCGCCACTGATCGCCCCCAAGCGATGCTTTGTTAAATTAAACTGTTTTACCACCATTTATACCCTAAATTCGATTGTGCAGTGTGCAGCCCCCTTTATGTCCACCAATCCACTCACTCCTCACCACCCTTACGACTTCTCATCAGGATCATCAGCACCATCGTGGTGCCTCCTTACGAGCAGTTCCTTTAATAATATCCTTCTTTGTAAATTTTATTAAAATTAAACTGTGTGCGTTCCTTTTTTGGAAATTATGGAAATTGATGGAAATTAAAATGTACGATGAGAAAAGGCATAGTGTATATTGATATTGGGGGCAGAGATAAGGATAAAGGGATTTCGCACCAGAAAAAGGGATTTCTCGGATAGCCAGGCAAACAAATTAAGATCTGCCAGTAGCATGCTAATAATCTTTTCTTTTTTTTTTGTTTGAAAGTACCCCTTGTGGGCTTTGGGCGGTGAATGTTGTGAATGCTTACTAGTGTCCCATTCTTCAGATTCTTCTTTTCGCTTTCGTTTTTACGAGCCGACTATTTGTGCCGATAATAAGAGTTTCGCAAAGGGTCCTAATCAATTAAATTCTCTTTTTTTTTTGTTTTTTTTTTCTTCGTCCTCTAAAACTGACAAACAAAATGCCATCAGAACGAGTGTCGTTTTGATGATGAAAACCGCCGTTGAGTAGATGATTGCGTAGATCTACTCTTTTGGTGTGTTGGTGAAAGTACTAAAGTGAAATTGTGGATAATCGCTTCCGGAAAAATCGACGGGCATAGTGTAAGTACAGAATAATGGTGCACAGCGCTCTAAAGGAGGCATTAAGGATAATCGTAATTTCAACTCCATTAAGCGCTGCCCAAGTGTTTAATAGACCCTCCCATAGTAAGTGTATGAATACTCGAATAAAATAACACAGAGACAAAGGAATAGAGTAATTGAATGGGATTTTCAAAAACATTTTCATTTAAGTCCTGCTAAAGAGAAATATGTACTATTTGGAGTTTTAAAGAAGGTTCGCTCAAATAAATGTAAAATGTCAAGAACACGGAAGCATACAAATAATTTCAAATCAAAATCAATGTTATCCTCATAATAGATTGCCATCACTACTGAGGAATTCTAAATCATTTCGAAACAAATGAAAATGAGTGTCCCACAAGAGCACCATTAAATAAAAGATCAGTGGGTATAATGAATTCCTATGTTGACGAAAAGAAACCAGAACGCAATTCAGTTTAACTGAGGCTGACTGGTAAAAATAGAAAGCCAGAGGGCTAAACGAGTGTCCATGTTTATTTTCTCCTAACCTGTAGAGAGAAATACGAAGTCAGCGAGGTTAAGACAAATCTTTGACATAACACCAGCAGTAACAAAATATCTTAAAGATAGCAGCGGCTCTCCAATCACTATCTTGTCACAGTCAAAATCAGAGTTCTTATGTCAAATATGGATTGATTACAGGGCATAAACCAAAAAAGATGACAGAGAACGGACATCTACGTATATACAAGCGTTGACGAGGTAAGATACCGAATCATAGGAAAATGAGTCCGAGATATTAATGCAGCCGATCTCTCTTTTCAATTGACGCAACGGAATATTTGAAGAAATGGAGAAACCCTTGGTTAGAGGATTGGCTACCTGCTAACTGGAAAAAAAGCTACCAGCACCTTACTTTTACTTTTAAATTCATTTTTATTGTTTCTTTCATTATTAACTTACATTCTAGACAAAAATGATTAAATCTAATTTGACAACAACAGTTACTTAATCTAGCTTACTGGCTCTTACCAAACGCTCTAAACTTAACAATTTCATTCAATTTTGCCTTTCGGCCTTAAAAAACTATCTTACGATTAAAATTATCTATAAATTATAAAATATGTAACATTTCCAAGAAAAATAATTTTAGAAAAACTTAGATACCGTATCCTTTTATATTTTTTTATAAAACTTAAAACTATGACCCTATTCTACTTAACCTACCTAAGCTACTTAATCTAACTTAACTATAATCGGGGTGGTGAGCACTCGTAGCCTCTCGCACCGGGTGGTCACCATCCCAATTGCGATTTCGGGCGCCCGTCATTCGTCAACATCGTGCACACGCACCACCAAGACTTAACCAATGCGATAAACCACTGGTTATTTCTCAGAGGTGCGGCCTCATGCTAACGAACACGGCCTTTCCACGAGATCCCCCTAACTATGCCTACTCTAACTTACAACTAAGAGGAATATGTTACCTTAGTAACGTACCGACCTAGGAGAGCGAGCCATCCCTTTCTCCTTCTTGAAGCCACCAGAATTCGGTGTACTGTTTCTCGGCAATCGCGGGACTAAAACGGAGGAGCTCCTGAGCATTGGCAACATACCCGTCGTAGATGAGCCGCTTGTCCCTCGCACCGCGGTGGCGGTGGTATATTGCCGGGGACCATCCCTACTTTGTATTAACCCTTTAGCATCAATATGGAGAAAAGCCTCTGGCGGGATAAAGCCCGATAGAAGTGAGCTCTCGTGGTACATTTCATTGGGGTAATAAGCCCCAAAGATCAGGCCATTATCGTTAGTCATTGCTCTTGCAACGTGTCTTCGAATCACCTTAATCAGGAAATTGTCAATCCTATTCAGATTAGCCCCATCGTAAAGGACTTTGTTGGGATAATATTTTTTGTACTCTGATTCTGGTGTTCTGTACAAGCCAAAACAAGTCCTAAGACACTGCCTTTCAAACACCCGAATCCTTTCCATCTGATACGGCGCTACATTGAACCACACGGGACAACCATACGCGATGACTGGCCTGATTAGGGCCACATAGCATATGACTTTCACCCTGGAGACAAGTTGACTGCTGTGAAACAGCCTTCTTGTCAGGGCTAAAGCCTTCTTGGCTCCAACAAGACAAGCATCTATATGTTTGTCAAAATATAAATACTTATCGAGCCAAATACCAAGGTATCTCACTACGCTTCTCACCGCTAATGGTAGTCCGTACCGTCCAATGATGGCCAAATTTCGCCAGTTGTGTCTGGTATCCCTAGAAGCCCATCTCAATGGAGTCCTGAACAAGATTGTTTCCGACTTTTGAAAATTGATTTTCAATTTCCAATCATCGCAATACGCCTTAATATGATCGAAATCACGCTGCAGAAGAGTATTGATGACTTCGATTTTTGGACCTGATCTGTACGCCACTAAATCGTCTGTGTACGCTATGGCATGATTGAGGGAACCTACTAGATCACTTGTGTAAATGTTAAACAGTATCGGAGAAATCACAGCCCCTTGTTGTAAGCCGTTTTTAATGTAAAAGATCTTGCTCGAAATGACGTTGTTACATTTAACAACGAACTTCTTTCCCATAAGCATGTCGTAAATCATATATAGCAGAGGTTTCGGCATGCCCATCCTGGTCAACTTATAGAAAAGCCCCTCTAACCATACGGTGTCGAAGGCCTTCTCAAAGTCAACGAGGCAGGCACCCGTACACTGGTTCTTGCATTTATTCCATTGTATGTCGGAGACCAGCTTTGACGCAGCATGAATAGTGTCATGCCTCGCCCTAAAACCAAACTGATTTTCCGGAATTATATTATTTTCCTCAACCCACCTTAATAGAGCTCTATTAACCACTTTCTCAAATACCTTGCTAATATTCGGAAGCAAACTAATTAACCGGAGATTAGCAGGGTTAGTTCTAACTTTATCCCTTTTCGGGATTGGATGCACAACTGCTGTTTTCCAATGCTTTGGATAATATGCATTATTCAGCGCATTGTTAAACAGCGTAGTAAATATATCCACTGCTTCCAAGGGCAGGTGTCTTAGTACGACGTTTGGAATACCGTCTACTCCCGACGACTTTTTATTTTTCAGAGACTCAAAGATGCACAAGAGTTCATCTTTTCGCACGAACAGATGTGAGGTGGCTCGTTCATCGGCGATTATAACGTTTGCCGCGTTTTCTTCACTGAATACGGTGAAACCGTGATTCTCGGATCGCCAATTTTGAAGTTCATTGCGCATATAATAGTGATTTACATAGGCCCTGTTGTCAATGTCGTGATTACGGTAAACCGGATTGTTCACCGTATACACGGCCTCGAAAAAAGCTCCCAGCAAATCCACTTTCTCTTGTGGGTCTTCGACCACGAAAAGACCGTCGCCTGAGTCGGCTCTCTCTGGACCTATGCCAACGGTCAGAAGTGTCTGTCTGTTTTCTGTCGTTTGTGGAATTCGGACACACTGAATATCATTGTGATCTTTCCGCCTGAATAATTTATTTATCTGCGGGTACATATTCGGACTACTGGAATTTATAGCCCGAATCTTATTGCCCCAGTACAGACTTACAGACTTACTGTAATTTTCTTTAATTAATTGTTTTAGGTTTTTGATCATTGACTTCAGTGTTCTTATTTCCGAGTCGTTTCTGTCAGTGAACTGTCTGTACAGCTGCTTAAGCCTCGAGAGCAGTCTACTTTTGTGTGCGTACAATGCGTTGATTGTTGGAGTTCTGTACTTTTCGATCTGGCTTTCGTCTGAGTATTCTATCCGAGGGATAGTCTGCTCCATCGTTCGTTTGATAGCGTCTTGCATTGTCAGTAAACTACGGTCGATTTCTTCGTTTGTCAAGTTTCTGTTAGTCGGGGGATCAATTCCACTCAAACGTAAATTACGCTTTAAGATTCTGGAGAAGCACGACCATCGTACCTTACGGTAGTCGTATGGGTACACTTGATCATACTGCTCCAGCTGCGTTTGCTCGTTTGGGATCCATATTGTGGCGGCAAGTCCGTAGTGATCACTATCGTACTCGAACGCTCGCAAACAGTTCCTTGTGTTTCGATCAGCGTTAGTCAATTCTAATCTACTGTCTAGTAATGCCAAGTCCAGGAAAGAACCGGCTGATGGGAAGGATGGGATATTCGTCGCGTACAGTTCAAGTCTGTACTCAATCATATGTTGACCCCACCAGTAGTATAACTGGTTGCCCCTGGTGTTTGGCGGATTATTTCCCCATACCGCATGTCTAGCATTAAGATCTCCGGCCAAAAAATAATAATTTTCTTCCGATTGAAGCTGAAGGCAACGAAAAAGTATTTCCAGCTCAATTATAAATTGAATGGGATTAGGTGCTTCGGGCGCGTAAAGCGACACCACATGCACTTGCCTTCGACTATGAAGAGGAATGCATACAATGCAGGCTTCCAACACCCGGAACCTCATCAAATCCCCGCTATATATGACCTTATGGCGCATGCCTTTGCGTAATAAAATACCAACCCCACCCCCTTGTGAGGAGTGTGGACGGTCCCTTCTATAAATATTGTAGCCACTGTAGCCAATTTTGTGATTCTGGTTGAGCTTAGTTTCGCTTACCAAAAGCACATCTGAGCATTCACTTAACAACAGATTTTGTAGGTTGGCCCTTCTCTCGATCCTGATTAGTGAGTTAACGTTTAACGCAAGGATCTTCAGATTAACCTCATTCCACGTAGCAGACATTATATCGGCGTGCCAGACTTGTCAAACAGGGTCGAATAGATGACGTCAATTCGAGCCGCTTGTTCATTTAATTGTTTCTGAAAATGATCGATTTTTCCGTGCAAGGACAGAAGGATCGCTTTCAAATCCAGATCCGCTTCCGGCGCTTTTTCGGCTACCTTTGTCGTATTTTTTGCTGTCATTGTGGCTTTACCCGATCCAGATACCATTTGGGCAAAGGATACATTGGGCGCCACAAAATTAGAGAAAGCACGACTCTTCTGACGCTTCTCTTCTTCGATCAACTGTTTTCGAGCCTGGACTTTCTTTTTCAGCTCCTGAAACCTAGGACAGCCCCTGAAATTAGCAGGGTGCCCCGGGTTTTCGGCAGAGTACACAAAAGAGTTGACCCCTATCTACTACTCTATCGTTGCCTAAAGGACATTCTCCATATTTGTGGTCCTTGTCGCACTTAACGCACCTAAATTGCATATTGCAATTAGCCGCGGCGTGCCCGAACCTCTGGCAGCGCATACATTACAGTACACGGTCTGCCCTTTTTAATTTTTCCCAACTTACAGCATGATAATACAGGAATTTAATTTTTCGCAGACTATTGATTTTGCTGTTGGGCGTTAACTGTACTAAGAAGAATGGTAATTTACGGTTACCATCCCTTGCCGCGGCCGTGGTAAACGGCTTGACCCCCACGAACTTAAGGTCGTCGCTCTCTAACCATTTAAGCTCTTCTTCGAGCTCCCCCGTCTTTATTGCTGGATCGATGCCTTTTAACAGCACCGTTTGGAGTTTTTCACCCTTAGGGGTATATGTATAGTATTCAGTATCTGCTTTTCCTAGGGCGATACGTACTTTACGGTAATCCTCCATATTACTACACATAATTATGTGCTTATTCGCACTTAATCGTTTGACATAAAAATTCTTAGTTAATAACTTACATAACCTAATACTATCGTTGATTTCTAAATTACTTACATTTATAGGAGGCACTCTTTCTTTGCCTTTATTTTGTTGTTGCTGTTGATGTTGTTGCTGCTGCTGTTGTTGCTGCTGCGATGTTTGTTGTTGTATACGCATTTGCAATTTCTGCGGTATATGTTGCTGTTGTGGTTGTTTTTGTTGTTTTTGCTTCTTCTGTTGCAATCGTTGTTCTTGTTGTTGCTTCTGCTTTTGCTGCATCGGCAACTCTTTTATAGTTTGCTGTTGTTGTGGTGTTGTTGTTGTTGTTGTTGTTTTTGTTGCGTTTGCTGCCGCAACTTCTCCCTTTTCTCAAGGAGCTCTTTTATAAGCTTGTCAAGCTTTGCCTCATCATCCTCTTCCTCTTCTGCAGAGGTATCATCATCTGACAACTCTTTAACCCTTTCGGGACGCAATTCAGGTGATGAAGTTATAGACATTTTTCATTTTAGAATTAGTTAAGGAGCTTTTCATTAGTGTAATTCATATAAAAAAAGAAGACATTTTGTATGGGCGTGTCCGGAGGGCGTTGGTACATATGTGTACCATTCGGGTTGTTCCGTGGTACAATTAAGTACCATTCGGCTTGTATAACACAAAATACAATACAGTCGTAGTTTAGGCAACGAAAACATAAACTTTATTCTTTTTCTAAAAGTAAGATAACAAAAACATAAATACTGTTGATTATTTTACATAAGATAATATTGTACATAAATATATTTAGGAAGTGTGATATGGTGCAAAACAATGTTTACATAATGGAATTTCGCATTCCTTGCATATTGTTTTGGTGCGCGTTTGTTTTTTAGACTTCGCACAATTTACGCAACGGCGTCGGGAGGTGCCCTCGATTGGCAAATGTCGAGACCCTACTCCTCTCACTGGCTGACGACCTCGATGATTCGATCTCCGTACAGCTGTTTTTTCGAGTCCTTGAGCAACCAAGCCCTCTGATAAATTTACCAAAAACGTTTTGAATGGCAATTTTTGTCGATTCATTTCAGAGTGAATGACCAATGCGTTCACTGCTGCCATCATTATCAGCCTGTAAAAAATCTTCTTCCACCATTTATCTGACTTTCGGTCGTATTCATAGAGGCCGCTCATTTGGTCTGCCAGATCAACGCCGCCCATTATCTCTCGATAAAACTTAATCATTTGCGGGCAAGGAACTTGAATTTTTTCACCGGTCTTCAAGGTTTTTGTAACAACTTCCATGTTATTGCTATGGCAGTTGCTTAGCACTAGAACCTCTTTGGTATCTTGCCATTTCACGCATAAAAGTCCACCTGAGGATCCTTTGAACTCAGCTTCTCCCCTCTGCAATTTTCTTCTAAATTTGGGAACGTTTTTGCGATTGGACATTATAGTTCCCACCGATGGATATCCAATAGATTCCAATAATTTGACTGATGTGAAGAAACGGTCGAAACATAGGTTTACATCTATCTCTTTTATCGTGCTAGCCAATTTATTAACGACTCTTTCGCCCAAAGTTCCTTCAAGTGCCTCTAATTCTTTTCCGCTGTAAATGTTGAAATCATACGTGTACCCAGTTAGGGCATCACATCGAAGCCACATTTTGATTCCACGTTTTACAGGCTTTAGAGGCATGTACTAACCTCAAACATTACTGCGCCCTTTGAATTTGGTCATTGACTCGTCGATGCTCTGATAAACACTATCTTGTCTGCAGTTTTGAAACGTTTTTTTCAAGCATTCAACCAGATCGTTCACGTAGTACGTCTTACAACAGTCAGCTGGCTTTTCGGGTGGGGAGAAATACATTTTTGATGTAACCATAAGGAACCGATCGCGAGTTATTGCATTTTTCACTGCTTGGTTTCCCAGCGATGAATGTGATGACCAATAATCCTTTAGGCTTGACACCCGATTGTAGCACATTGTGAACATACAACCAATGATTACTTCTATTTCATCCGCGTTAGTTGGATCCATAGTCTTGCAGCGTTTATTTTGTGATGATCTGCGATGAATATCCAAGCGTTCGTTCGTGCACTGTGCAATATATATATAGACAGATCTTGGCCAAAGTTTGTGGAAAATTTGAACGATTGAGGACGATCGGTGAATGGTCTGTGATATATTGCAAGGTCGTGAAGGAAAAACTGTTTTTTTTGGAACAAATACACCGGTGACCGTAGTCCAAATTACATTTTCAGCTTGTGTATCACCTGTAGAACCGGCTTCACGAAGATTGTTATTACCAATTTCAGGAACAGTCATCTCTTCATCTGAATCTGCTCCAGAGCTTGAGTCCTGGTCGTCTTCTGTTTCGGATTCATCACTTGGATCTGGTCGAAACGAATCGTCACTACCAGAAGAAAAGTCTGCTCCACTTGAATTTTCTCCTTCATCATTCAACAATCTTTCAATTTCTTCGTGGTCCATTGAAATCTAAGAACGAAAGAAGTATTATACGGTATCCAAAAATGACGAGCGGTACTTATAAATACCAACATACAGGACGAATGGTACACTATTGTACCATCCACGTTTATTTGTTGATTATTATTCCATTTTGATCCAAATCACTTACCTTTTATAATATTATCACACTTTATAAATTTATGATGTATGTATTCACTGTTTTTTCCGAAAATATATATTTTTTATACACTAAACTACAAAAAAAGAACACAAGCTCGAAATTCTGAGTTCACGTGCGAGTAAAAACTTTGGAATAAAATATAAATATAATATATTTTATAATTGTCATAAATACGGTTATATTTTGTTCTCAAAATACTCACGGACGAGCTGGTAAAAATTTGGTATGAATATGGGAGCTGTGTGAAATTTTAGGGATGTTTGAACTTTAGATGGTACACATGTGTACCGTGCGTCTCGAAAGGGTTAAATGAGTTCCCCTCTGCAATGTAGCGGCACTCACCCCCTTCAGACTCATAAGAGTACTCCCTTCCAGCCGCTTTAATGTCCTCATCTTCTTTTATTTTTTTTTTGTGGACAATTTCGAAGACGTTTTATTTTTTCTCCGCCTCTTTTCTCCTTTCGAGTCATCATCTGACTTTTGCAATGATGCTGCTGCCTTAGATGTTGTTGCTTGTTGTTGTTGCATTTCACATGCTCTGGTTGTCATCCGATTTGCTAGCTGTTCCACCTGCGGGACCTCCGGCTGACCGGTATCCATTATCGTTCGACACTACTACCACTTTTTATTTTTAGTTTTAACACTGAGAAATGAATAGAAAGAAAAGGAATCCGCGATTTCCTTACTGCGGATTCGAACCCAGAACCTCAACGTCTCGATCCAACAAATGCTCCACTGAGCTACACTGCCACTTGTAAATCACTTTCTTATATTGCCTCTTAATTGACTTTTCACTTTGATGTACACTATACAAAAGCCGACTGTTCTCTATGCGAGTTGGTGAACGACTGAAGCTACCAGCACCCTTCCTAGGGAGGATCCTTTTCAAGCTAGCTCGTCTGCATGCTCATTGCCTGCTATTCCTTTGTGACCAGGGGCTCAGAATAGTGTAACCTTATGCTGAACGTAAATAGTTTCAAGCTCTTCGCGACAGCCCTTCACAAGTGTCTATTTGATTTCAACTGTCGGTTGTCAATAAACATAGTAATGTGGCCGTGGGATATTGCCTTTATTGTCGCAAGTTTGGCTGCTTCTGCCACAGCCAATATCTCAGCCTGGAAGATACTACTGTAATCCGGCAGACATCGTGAGCATCGTAAGTTCAATTGATCGTAGAAAATTCCGGGCTTTCTTGCACGTATAAATCTAGGTTTTCCAGACTTTTCAGGGTTTAACCTCCAGTCTAGAGTATTTTAAAATTCTAGTCATAATGTTTGCCTGTTACATTACGCCATACATTTTTGTTTTTTAATAATAGCACCTTAAGACTACTTAAAAAGGTAGATTACATCTGCTGTAGCCCTTGGGCCTTACATTCTTACATCGATGTCCTTAAAGATTAGTGGTTGGTTTACCAACAAGAATGAAGAGAACGCCAGATAGTCGAGGCTTTCTGTGGTAAAGCTAAGCTGACTCGCGACTTTTATTCATTTCGCACATGTCAGTGCTGCCGTTTATATATATATTTTTTTATAATTTACGCGCGCCTAAGGGGTTAGATACCCTTTTACTGTTGCCTGGGCGCGGGCGGAAAGGTAGAAGGAGGAGAAAGGAAAATTGTTTTGTAGTGGTTTGAAACTCAGGTGTGTTTGGTTTCGATATTCGATCTCCAGGGGTGGGAGTCTGAATAGGACGTCGAGTTTTTTCTTCACTCAGAGTGATTCGAGGTATAATTCACAGTGTTTTTTTTCTGTGCTTGAAACTCTACAACAGCCAAATGTACGTGTCAGTGTTATGCCTTCACACGCAGAATTTTTCTGTCTGAGTTCCAATTACATAAATGAAAACCTGACTTGCCGTGGGCAGGATTCGAACCTGGACTCTCCGAGTGAGAAGCGATTGCTAGTACCACTACACCACGGCCACCCATAAAGTCTGCCGTAATCTCTGCTTTCCTGGTGTCACTGCTGACAATATGGGAAATTTCTTAGCTGTCCTCCTGGGGCTCTCCCGCCTACTGCTAGCGACAACCTTCCTTAAGGGTTGTTTCGTCATCTCCAGATGACGCACCCAGTGTTCACCAGCGGGGATGCGAGAGCAGGTAATGGTCGGTAGAGGATAGTAGAAGATGCTTGTGTCCTCATATATTATATATATAGATATATACAGCCATTCCTAGCTTTACGAATTTTAATACCTTGTTATACACCAACCTATTATAATTCACAACCTCAGAAGTTCGAGAGTTTTCCAAGTGATAATTGTTCGCTCAACGCCTTTTGTAGATTTATGCTAGTACTTGTGCTACAAGTAATTTCTTACAATATTTTGTCGGCAGTGTACTACCTATTCGTAGCTTGGCTAGGATCAGTAGAACGCCATGTGTCCTCGTACATCCTAAGATGTGAGAAACGTCCTCTGGTATTCATCATCGACCCAGGAGTTCCATTTTTTCGTCGCCTTGTGAAACCTAGCACCGCGCTTTTAACAACCTCTTAGCGGTATCATAACAAGTGGCTATTAAAGTTCCGATTGCGTAACGTTCTGAATCCTAAGATACGCGAAGCGCATACTTCTTACGGCAATGTTTCCGTTTCTTACGGCAATTGCGAAATTAATCAACATGTGCCTGTGTATGCCTGGCTCTGCATACTAACGGTACTACCAAATTTTTTTCTCCTTCTTCGGTAAAATCACCAAGCACGATGTTTACGTCGTTCTTGGGATATTCCTCATTGCACGAAGGCGTATAGTCTGTGTAGAGTTCTTACATTCCAAGTACATGACCGAACTTCGTTGTGCTTTTCACATTTGAATGGAGGTTCAAGAGTGAAATTAATATTATCCAGGGTTTTTGTTGTTAAGAGATCTCACCTACATATGTAACAGGTGTAGTTAGTAAGGTTTAATTATAAAAGAACTGTCTTCGTAATGGGATATATGAGGATTCTTCCACCCCAGTTTGGCTATAACCAATTATGTTTAATTAAACCTCACATGCATACGGGCTTTTGACATTCGATCTGAGTAGAAAATTTGTTGTTTTTGTTTGTTATTAATGATTCGAGCAGCTATGACATCTCTAATGTGAATGCAGTCTAATCCATATGCGGATGTACAATGTCATATTCGAAAAACTTGCATGCTTAATCAGCCTCAAGAGATGGATCTCAGACAAACGAATTTTATTTCATTTCGATTGTTCACACCTTCAGCCCTTGTTTATCACTACGATCTATGTTCACTGACAATGGCTTATAGGCCACAATTAGACTCGTTCTTTTTCTTTCAACAGTCTTAGTCTCCCTTTAACGTTAACCTTCTCACATTAAAATTGGTGATTGTTTTCGAGAAAAACTAAAAAGCGACTGAATGCAGATAGAAGATAGTCAGTCCCAAAGAATCAATAATCAATCGTTCCGTCGTATGCTCCTGGTAGCCAGTGTTTATTTTCATCTGGAAATGGATGTTAAATCGCCTTTCTGAAGTGAGGCAATTTGCCCAAATCGGCAGAAATGATGATTTATACATACTTGTATATCGACCCCTCAAGCGAACCAATCTAATCAAAACTGGAAAATTTTTTTTAATTCCACTCGTGGAAATATTAGCTTCGATTTCTATTTGCTCTCCATGCATTTTATTTGCTTTTCTCGAAACAAACAAGTTCAACATAAAGGAATACTAGACAAAGAAAACCTTTTAAAATTATCCTCCCTTCTTGAGAGAAGGAGTCAGTTTTGAATTGTGATCTTTTTGTTTTTGATATTGAATTTCCAGTCCTCTTGGTGACTCTTTTCTCGAAAATGTGATTAAGTTTTAATGCGTTTCCAAAAGCGTATCCTGTTCCCAACACAAATGTTTACTTCCTTCTTTGACAGAACAGAAGAACAGAAACACACAGTGTAATAGAAACGATATGAGAGAAAATAACGCAGTAAGACAGAGGAAGGATATGTCATTTGATGCTCCTGATGTTCCTGATGCTCATGAAGAAATGATGCATTATTTGCCTAGGCGTTACTATGGCTGATTAGAAATTTATAAGGACCGTGAAAGAACTGAGAACGCAGTTCTCGTTTGCTATGCAAATTTTCATTACAAAGTCAGATTTGATCCGGTGGAACACTAAAAAACTTACAAACGAAATGTTTTTCTCAAAATGAAAGGCAGCATCGTCTGACATCTTTTATCCTTGAGAATATTTTGTTTTATTAAATGAAATTGTTTTATGAGAGTTGCCTTTTGAGCAGAGATATGAAAATAATGCAATGAAGAACTACAAACGAATTTTACTTTGATTAGTGTTGTTTCAATTTGTTGCTATGAAATTTTTAATAGTATCCATGCCATTTACGCAGAGTGAATTTAGAAAATTGGATATCCGAGGAAACTTATCCTAGACTCATGTCCTAAGAAATCCGCCTCTGTGCTGTTCCTAGCGATCGTACTTCCCACCGTTCTATTGTGACGTGAAAAACAGAGAAGGCTGTGTGACTATATATAAAAATATCTTGGATTCTCGAAATAGCTTGGAAATTTTAGAGTGATCAACATAATCTAAAGCGGAACTTGGCTAGTAGCGGTTTCAAAGAGGAAACCCAAAACGTTTGCCTGATTCTAGGCAATTTTTTTTTTGATGGCTTATTAGTACCATCCAGCAGAGTTTAGGAAAAGAATTAGCCATTCTATCCGCGTGCTAGATAACTTTTCAAGGTCAATTGAGAGATGTTTACGTATATCGCTGTGATTGGTCCCACAGGCGGTCACTCTCCTAACAAGCAAATAACTCGGACCACTTTGTAGTTGCAGCCAACGAAAGTCTACTGATACTCGTATCTCACACGCCACAACGGAGATATACTGTGGGGAGATTAAATGTGGAACACTTGCAACGGCAAAAGAGCGCTAGAATACTATTAAGTGTTGAAGATCAGTGAGAAAATCGTAAGGAATGCCATAACAGGCATAATAATAATAATGCTCGGAAATTTTGCCAAAAGTTAAACAGAAACCTATGAAGATGAGCAAGGAAATTATGCAGAAGAGTCACAGCCGGCGATATGGGTAGGTAAAAATCACTTTTGCCGTTAATTGGGGGTACGACCCATATTCCGCGGTCAGGTAGGACGAACTATTCACACACTACCCCTTTATTGATTTCCATATAGAACTAACCCCCTGGACCTCTCTCGCTGCTACCACCGACAGCCTTCTATAAAAATTCCTTCTCCAGATATCCTAAAATCGCAGGAAGGGTTTTTCATTTGGCTTCGACCATATATGAAGTTGCAATAAGTACTGGATACTATAATCCCGAAGTCAACAAGAGGTTTTAGATCGGCCTCGACTCATACTTGTGCCTCCAACACTAGTTCTGCTTTGATATCAATGAATTGACGGTCAAATATGAGCGGCGTTATTCTGGCAATAGCGTGTCGAATGTTACCCTCGAGTTGGTTGGCTTGTTAGTGTATGCTTGACATAGCCCCAGAGAAAATAATCGAGTGGTGTCAAATCGCATGATCGCGGCTGCCAATTGATGAACGCTAGCCGTGGGAGTCTTCTTCACAACTTCGATCGTTGCATCGCTTGTATGATATGAAAGGCCGTCTTGTTGGAACCACAGCTCAGATGTATTGATGTTGTCGTGCTCTGACCACAGGAAGTCGGTTAACATCGCTCTATACCGGAGACCATTGCCGATAACGGTGTCTCCTTCTTCATTTCGAAAGAAATATGGTCCGATGATGTCGCGATGCCATAACTCGCACCAAACCGTCAATCTTTGTGGGTTCATTGAAGCTTGGCCGAACATTTGTGGATTGGATCGCTCCAATAACGGCAATTTTGCGTGTTGACATAGCCGCTGAGTCGAAAATGGGACTTGTCCGCCCAATATCCGGATCTCCGGCCAATATTTCCAGCGCAAAATTAGCGAACACACAGCATTGGCTATGGTTATCCGGCTTCAATTCTTGGGTCAGCACAGTCTTATACGGATGTAGGCCTAAACCCAACCACAAAATAAGTCAATAAGTTGGCTCTCTGGCAATGCACAATTCAGCTGATCGGCGCCGAATCGACATTTATGGGTCTTCTTCTTCTATACTTCGCTCCATGGGTGGCATCTAACATTTAATGGGGAGACTAAATTCTTATTATCTCTAATCATCTTACTTGATCTTTGTTAACTGAAAAAATGAATATGTGTTTCGATCGAGGCTGGGATTTGAACATCGAAACTTCCGATTTGAAAGACAGTCCACTACCACTTGATCCACGGCCACCCGTATCTGTACACCACTCCATTGTAATTCACTATCTAAGTGAGGTCGATAGTTTTCCAAGTAGTATAATAATTGTCCTCAAATCCAGACTAGAACTTATGCTGCAATTTCTTTTCGCTCTGTATTTTCGACCATCCGCTGTTGAATTTTCTTGGCACTATATTCGTACTGCCCTTGATAATCCAGACACGTAACTTGTATGGGATCAGCCATGTAACGTGGTAGATCCTAAGATGCAAGAAACACCTATCAGCATTTATCGTCGAACAAAGTTTTCAAAACCTATCATTTTAAACGCGGCCGTTCTGATGGACTCTTGGCAAAATCAACGCTGATAAGTTTCCATGTTTTCATTAGGAGACCGCCATGTGACTTTGTGAGTACTCGTATATGCAGGAATCACATATGGTACTTTCTACGACTTTGTTTCGTCCATTTGCGAAATCAATCAGGCTGTGTCTGTAATGTCGTGCAGGCTCTGCATGCTCACGGCACTGCCAAAGGTTTACTTGATCTTAATTAAAGTCCCAAGTACTATTTTTACGTCGTTGTTCTTGGAATACTGCTCATAGGCTGACTCCAAAAGTAAGTAGAAGCTTTCTTGAAATCGCACATAAGGCTTATGTGAATGAATAAAATCTAATGCGGCTTGGAACTAATCACAGATTTATGTTCCTCAAGCTATCGCCCTATTAGATATCATCGTTGATTATCGCCTTCTAGTCCGGGCAGTTGTCAATGCACGAAATCGCCTAGTCTGTGTAGAATCCTCATATTCCCCCACCGAATTTCGTTGTCCTTTTTACGTCTGAATGGATAGTCAGGAGTGAAATGAATCTTATCAGAGGTTGTTGCTGTCTAGAGATCTCACCTATGTAATACTTACGAGTATGAAGAATCTTTTGTTCGTAAAACTTAACTGTGAACGATCTGCTCTCGAAATGGGATATAACTTCCACGTCAAGTTAATTAAACCTCAGGCTTCCGGCCGCTCCATATTGAGATGAGCTATATGTAGTTTTGGCGTATTTACCAAACTCGTCAAACTGTGTAAAAAGCCTATTGAGAACTTTCGCTGCTCCGTAATAATTGGAAGCATTCTCACTGAGATCTTTGACGTCAAAAGGGCTTTGGACAAGATGCTATCACTACTTCTCGGCAATTAAGGCCTTGTCAAGGAAAACTAAGGGGACTCTGTTTATGACCCTAAACACACCATGGGCGTTAGTGATGGCAACATCATTGGCCATTTTGAGCGCAACGAGATTTGAATTCCGTAAACGAGCTTTTGTGGCAGAAATATAATGACGAACTTAAGGGGGGCGTAGAGTGACGCCTACCTGGCCACAAATGTATGAACCAATCGCCTGTAGAACCGAGTAGATATAAACACTCCAGCACGAAGACCTTCGATTTATAGTTGGAGTGACAACCACCTCATGCGGCGCCAATAAGTGGAAGGGCGCAGTTGAAAACTGCCGCCTATCTTTCCCCACATGTGATGAAACGGCTATAATTTAGTTCAACCTACCGGACACTTTATGTGCGACTTACTCCCGTAGATTATTCTTCTTTAACTTTCCTACCGCATACATATGTACGCTTAGCAAAGAGTGTGTAATGCTTTGGCGTTGATTAAACATAATTACGACGGTACTATCAGGGACTTTTACTAAAGACTCTTTTTTTAATGACTTTGTATATCAATGGACATCCTTCTGTTTAATAAAACTATTAATAGGCTTTCATATCTACTACATTTTCAAGTGCAACATCTACCCCATCATCAAAGAAAACTTGATATGCCACCTTCAGATACCGTAATTCTAATTCCCCATAGCATCTCGGAAGATCTTGTGAATTACCTCACTCTCACCTGAACTGAAATGAAGGACTTTTAACAAGAAAAATGTGCACTCATCGTAGGACTCAGTTAAGAGCTACCCATTTGGTTGAGCGGATATCAATTTCATTTGCCTATTCTGAATTAAATTCATTTTAATGATTTGCAAGGCAGTTGCCAGAACACGAAGCTATTACCGGATGTGCCTGCATCCAACCACCCGACTTCCATATGTTGCAACAGATCAGAGACGGCTCTAAAGTGTGCCCAGGCTTACCAAGACGCGATGGCAATCAGTTAGTCTAAGTTATCCCAACCATACGCTCTCTTGCTCAGTTTCAGTTTTCAATGCATTTTGTTTTCTTAATCACTAACTCTTACATACTAACAAAAAATGCTTAAATGCCAGCTTACAGTTACTTAACAATCTTATACTAACTTACTGGCCCCTAACAGGCACTCTAAGCTACTCTAAATTCTTATATCTATGTCCTTCGACTTCATTTACATTTTATTTGGAAATATTTATTTTATATACTTAGGGCTAAGAAAAAAATTTGATTACAAAAACTTAGCATATGGACAATTTTTTATTTTTTATAAAAACTTAATATCTAACTTAAAATCAACCTTAGACTACTTAACCTACATACACAAAATACACATAAACACACTTAGACATTATAATATACATATGTTAGTATATACCTTTATATACACTAACACATGTATATATTACTTAAATGCTAACCTAAACCTATGTAAGCTGGCCATCGCTATTTACAAAGCAAATATATTGGTCAGCCCTGCCTCATTAGTTAGGCTGGTCCGTAATTGACGGAAACGACGGCGAAACATCTTTTCCATCATTCAACAACCAGAAATGCTGGTGCTGCCGAACGACATCCCTCTTATCGCGATTCCCCACCGCCCTACTGAACCTGAGGCGATCCACACTGCCATGTGCGACGTCTCTGTTGTAGTTGAGTCGCCTGTCCCCAGCTGTCCGAGCGACATGGAAGATTAACGGCACCGCTAATCTATCCTGGATCAACCCTATCTGATCTAGGTAGAGGAATGCTTCCGGTGGAACGAAGCCGTCAGAGCGCACACTCTCGTGGTAAAGGTAATTGGGGTAGTAAGCCCCAGATATCAGGTTATTCGTCGAGGTCATTGCTCTTGCAATGTGCCTTCGAGTCAGCTTAATTCCGAAGTTGTCCACTCGTATTAGGTTCGCCCTATTGTAAAGCACCTCATTAGGATACAAATTTTTGTACTCCGACTCTGGTGTTCTGTACAAGCGAAGGCAAGCCCTCTCAAACACCTGAATCTTTTCCATTAAGCTTGCTCGTACATTGAACCACACGGGACAACCAAATACCAGCATGGGCCTGATAAGGGCCATGTAACATATTACTTTTACGAGTACCCTCGCATTGGGTTGGCTGCTATAAAACAGTTTATTTGTAAGGGCAAAATCACCTTTAGCTCTGGCCAGAGCAGCATCTACATTTTTGCCAAAATACAGAAACTGATCTAGCCAGATTCCAAGGTATCTGACTACATTTCGACAGGCAAGAGATTGTCCGTGTTGTCCAATGATAGAGAACTTTCGCCAATTTTTTCTGGTATCCCTAGAGGCTCCAGACAACGGCGTCCTAAAGAGAATGGTTTCCGACTTCTGAAAGTTGATTTTCAACTTCCAGTCATCGCAAAATCGAATTATCTTATCGAAGTCATGCTGCAAGAGAGTATTAATAACCTCGATTTTTGGACCTGTTCTGTACGCTATCAAATCGTCTGCGTACGCAATAGTATGAGGAAGTGAACCTATCAAGTCGCTTGTATAAATGTTGAATAGGATCGGCGAATTGACCGCACCTTGCTGAAGACCATTTTTAATTTGAAATATCCAAACAGAAGTCACATCACCTTTCTTCACGATGAACTGTCTGTTGTGTAGCATATTATAAAGAATGTACAAGATTGGTTTACTGATCCCCAGCCTAGTCAGCTTATAGAAAAGATCCTCTAACCATACGGTGTCGAAGCCCTTCTCCAGGTCAACAAGGCAGGCACCAGTGCATTGTTTTTTGCCTTTATTCCATTGGATATCAGAAACCAGTTTAGATGCGGCATGTGAGATATCATGTCGCGCCTTAAAACCGAATTGATTATCCGGAACTATATGTTTGTCCTCAACCCACCTAGTCAGAGCTCTATTGATTACCTTTTCAAAAACCTTACTGATATTCGGAAGGAGACTTATCGACCGGAGATTCGCCGGATTGGATATATCCTTTCCCTTTTTGGGGATAGGTTGAACCACCGCCGTTTTCCAATGCGATGGATAATGCGCATTATTCATTGCATTATTAAACAGGGTGGTGTAAATGTCCACCGCTTCTAGAGGAAGATGTCGAAGCACGATGTTCGGAATACAATCGGTCCCCACTGATTTCTTAGCCCTGATTGTGTCGAAGATCTCACGGAGTTCTTCCTTCGAAATGAACGGGGGTAGGTCACCCTCTCAGGTAATGACATTATTTGCCATATTTTCGTCGCTGAACCGGGTGAAACCAGAGCCCTCGGATCGCCAGCTCCCCATTTCATTTCGAATGCAGAAGTCGTGCCCCAAGCCGCGATTGTCCAGGTCATAATTAGAGCCAATGATATCAATGGCCTTGTATACTTCCTGGAAAGTCGCCCCTATGGTCTCAACCTTCTCCTGTGGATCCTCGATCACAATGAAAGCGTCATCATCAGCGGCCTCATTTGGATCAATACCTGGCAGTAATTGTCAGTAACCGTTCGTTGTCTGTTGTCCGGGCTATTTTAAGACATTGAAGGTTGTTTTGATTTTTTCTCCGAAATAGTTTATTTATCAGTTTTTTTTTCAGTTTTAAACGCATTTTATTTTCTAATCAATAACTCTTACATACTAACAAAAAATGCTTAAATGCTAGCTTAAAATTACTTAACAACCTTATACTAACTTACTGGCCCCACACAGGCACTCTAAGCTACTCTAAATTCTTATACTATGTCTTTCGACTTTATTTACATTTTCTTTATGGGTATTTATTTACTATACTTAAAGCTAAGAAAAAATATTGTTAACAAAAACTTAGCGTATGGACATAATTTTTTATTTGTTATAAAAACTTAATATCTAACTTAAAATAAGCCTTAGTCTACCTTAGTCTACTACATACACAATAAACACATACACACACATAGACATTATACACATTTAAATACATATATTAGTATATACCTTTGTATACACTAATATATGTATATATTTCTTAAATGCTAACCTAAACCTACGTAAGCTGGCCATCGCTATTTACAAGAGAAAACAGATTGGTCAGCTCTGCCTCATTAGTAAGGCTGGTCCGTAATTGACGGAAACGACGACGAAGCATCTTCTCCATCATTCAACCACCAGGAATGCTGGTGCTGCCGAACGACATCCCTCTTATCGCGATTCCCCACCGCCCTACTGAACCTGAGGCGATCCACACTGCCATGTGCGACGTCTCTGTTGTAGTTGAGTCGCCTGTCCCCAGCTGTCCGAGCGACATGGAAGATTAACGGGACCGCTGATATGTCCTGGATCAACCCTTTCTGATCTAGGTAGAGGAATGCTTCCGGTGGAGATCGCACACTCTCGTGGTAAAGTAATTGGGGTAGTAAGCCCCAGATATCAGGTTATTCATCGAAGTCATTGCTCTTGCAATGTGCCTTCGAGTCAGCTTAATTACGAAGTTGTCCACTCGTATTAGGTCCGCCCTATTGTAAAGGACCTCATTAGGATAAAATTTCTTGTACTCCGACTCTGGTGTTCTGTACAAGCGAAGACAAGCCCTAAGGCAAGCCCTCTCAAACACCCGAATCTTTTCCATTAAGCTTGCTCGTACATTGAGCCACACGGGACAACCAAATACCAACATGGGCCTGATAAGGGCCATGTAGCAGATTACCTTTACCCTCGCATCGAGTTGGCTGCTATAAAACAGTCTCTTTGTAAGGGCAAAAGCACCTTTAGCTCTGGACAGAGCAGCATCTACATTTTTGCCAAAATACAGAAACTGATCTAGCCAGATTCCAAGGTATCTGACTACATTTCGACAGGCAAGAGGTTGTCCGTGTTGTCCAATGATCAAGAATTTTCGCCTTCTAGTATCCCTAGAGGCTCCAGACAACGGCGTCCTAAAGAGAATGGTTTCCGACTTCTGAAAGTTGATTTTCAACTTCCAGTCATCGCAAAATCGTCTTATCTTATCGAAGTCACGCTGCAAGAGAGTATTAATGACTTCGATTTTTGGACCTGTTCTGTACGCTGCCAAATCGTCTGCGTACGCAATAGTATGGGGAAGTGAACCTATCAAGTCGCTTGTATAAATATTGAATAGGATCGGCGAATTGACCGCGCCTTGGTGAAGACCATTTTTAATTTGAAATATTCCAACAGAAGTCATATCACCATTTTTCACGATGAACTGTCTGTTAGTTAGCATATTATAAAGAATGTACAAGAGTGGTTTACTGATCCCCAACCCAGTCAGCTTATAGAAAAGACACTCTAACCATACGGTGTCGAAGGCCTTCTCCAAGTTAACAAGGCAGGCACCAGTGCATTGTTTTTTGCCTTTATTCCATTGGATATCGGACACCAGTTTAGACGCGGCATGTGAGATATCATGTCCCGCCTTAAAACCGAATTGATTATCCGGAACTATATGTTTGTCCTCAACCCACCTAGACAGAGCTCTTTTGATTACTTTTTCAAAAACCTTACTGATATTCGGAAGGAGACTTATCGACCGGAGATTCGCCGGATTGGATATATCCTTTCCCTTCGTAATAGTTTATTTATTTGCGGAAACATATTCGGGTTGCTGGTGCTTACAGCCCGCACCTTGTTATTCCAATACAAACTTACAGAAATTCTGTAATTCTCTTTTATTAGCGTTTGAATATTTTTAATCGACGACTTCAGTTTGGACAGGAGTTTGGTCTTGTAGCAATTTAAACATCGCGGCTCTTCGTTCAATCCTAATCAGTGAATTAACATTCACCGCAAGGACCTTCAAAGTTTGCTCCACCATGTGCGTACCCATTACGGCATGTATTGCGTTAGGCCCGGCAGCAGCGAGTAGATCTGGTCCACCCGCTTGACCTGTTCTTGTACCTGCTTTTGCAGCTGAGCCATCTGCCCTTGGATTGCGAGCAAGGTGGCTAGCATGTTAAGTGCAGCTTCCGTTGTTCTCGGCGTTGGCGCCGGAGAAGCAACAGTCGCTTGCTGTACCGTAGCCCCCCTACCTGACGCCATTTGGGCGTAGGAAATTTGGGACGTGACGGCTGGTGTTTGAAACCTGACAGGTGAACGTTTGACCTCCACCTTCTGCTGCCGAGCCAGTTTTGCTTTTTTAATGTCAGCGAACTTAGGACAACCCCGATAGTTTGCGGTGTGTCCCACGTTTTCACATAACACGCACGAGAGCTGCGACCTATCGGATGCTCCGTCAACACCCAGAGGACACTGCTCGGAACTGTGGTTCTTAGCGCACTTCACGCATCGAGGCTGCATTTTGCAGTTCGACTTCTGGCAGCGAACGCATTGTATAACGCCTTCGCTCCTTTTTAGTTTTTCCCAGTGAACCACCTGGTAGTCTAGGTCATTGATACTCCTTAGACTATCCAGACGGCTTTCGGGACTGAGCTGCACCAGGAGGAACGGCAGACTCCGTTTCTCCCGCCTGGCTCTAGCTGTGGTAAATGGCTTTACCCCCACAAACTTGAGTCCTTCGCACTCCTTCTCTTTGAGCAGTGCCAGGATCTCCTCAGGATCAGAAGACGGTTCCAACCCTTTCAGCAGCATCGATTGCCGCTTTTCACCCTTTGGTGTGAATGAGAAGTGCTCCGTCGTCGTTTCCTTTAGGAGCTCTTTCACTTTCGCGTAGCCCTCCACTGTGTAACAGTGGATGGCATGGCGATCGTTCCCCAATCGCTTAATATTAAAGTTACTTCCAATGACCAACTTACACAGGTCCTTGGTTGCATTCACCTCTAATTTATAGGTGTTGATAGGAGGCACCTTCTCCTTCTTCTTCGTCTGCTGCTGCTGCTGCTGCTGCTGCTGTTGTTCTTGTTGTTGTTGCTGCTGCTGCTGTTGTTGTTTTTGTTGTTGTTGGTGTTCTTGCCGCTGTTGCTGATGGTTCTGTTGTTGTTGCAGTTGTTGTTTCTTCTCTTGTTGCTTTTGTTGTTGGGAGCTCAACAACAATTGCTCCCTCTGCCTACGTGCAATTTGGTTTTGCTTAATAGCAAGTACTTTTTCTGTCAGCTTTTGTATGCCGCTGTTAATGTTGTTTATTTCCTCATCTTTATCTTCCGATTCAGATGCCGCTAGAGAGGCAAAGCTGTTACTGCCCCCCTCATACTGGACCTCATCAGAGATGTAGCTCATCCCATCATCTGATTGTGTTTTGCGTTGTTGTGTTGTTTTATGTTTTTCCTCGTCTAAAACGGCACTTTTTTTTTCGTTAAATTAGGAGGGGTTTTTAACCTCTTCCTCCTTTTCATGGCTTTCACCACGGCACCGGCAAGAGAATTGATGCCTTTATCAACTCCCATTATGGGAAGAGCGGAGCGCTCTCCACCATCCATCACGTGATTTGCTTAATTAGTCTTTATATTTGTTTAGTAACCACACTTTGGGGAGAAAAAAAATATAAAAATAAAAAAAGTTCCAAGATTGGTCTGAGCTCGAACCCGTGTCCCACTATTCCTGAACGACGCCTTTAACCACACGGCTGCCGAGTCAGCTAAGTAAATTTTAACTAATTCACAAGTTTTTTTTTTTTGTTTTTACTTTACGTAAAGCCGAAGCACGTCTGTTCTCTACGGAGATCTGCGAACGACTGATACGCTCTCTTGCATGAGGTAGTCAGTGGCAAATGCGTTAGATATTTTCTTTACAATTGAATTTAAATTTGACTTTTTTTTAATGATTTCAGCAGCAAAGAATTTTGTACTTAAACTTTCAATTGTTTAGCTTTAATATTTTTAACTATCACTTAAAGTAATTTCCAACTCTTTCTCTATCGTTCCAGGTGGGTAAACAAAACAGTCCTTGCTTTTCAATTTCGCAGCCATATCTTGTCCACTGCCACCGAAACAACAGACAAAGTAAGTGCTTTGAAGAATCCTTAAATCTCTACTCTGCCTCTGCAGCCAGACAACAGTATGAAATTAAACAGCGTTCGAGGATCCCTACATAAAGCTAACTTCTATACGGCTACAGAAACTTTAAGTTACGGATATCTCTACTTTTCAGAAACTTGAAAAGAAAAAAAACAAAAACAAAATATACAACCAGAACCATAAACCATAAAACCCTTCTGTTCCTTAAAGCATGAGGAAGACTTATGTTTTTCTCCCGGATTATCTGTCTTTGGGGTGAGAAAGTTTCCTTATGGTTTGTCCAAAAGACAGATTTCAGACAGCGACAGAGAGTACCCGTTAAAGTTGACATACAACACAACATCATATACTATTGTATATCTACACGTATAACAAGGAAAAAAAGGAAATAAGTGAAACATCAACGTAACGCTTGAATGTTCGTAAAGTCAGCAAAAAAAAACAAAGAAACAAACTGCAGATTCTTTCTGGTATCTGTCGCTGATTTTGCCTCTTTGTCTTTTTGTCGTCGGGAAGCCTTATAAAATCTAACGACTTATAGATATCATTTCACCTACCTTAGGTCCACCATTATACCTATAAATCAGAAAATGAGAAAAATTTAATTTTCTATAAAAATTCATAAAGTCGCGCAACCGACATAGCTTAAGGGCATGATTATTCCACCAACAGACGCAACACAGACATCTAGTGTAAATAGGTGTCCAAGCTCTGTGAGTAAAGTTAGGGATTACTCCTTTCCCTTCACTAGTTTTCTTTTATTTCGCTGCACCTAAAGTTTTTCGCAACTAAGGACTAGAGTTAAGTTTTCTTCTTTTCATTTTTTCTGTGTACTCGTATTTCTTGTTTGGAAAACTTTTTAACGTCTTTAAATTAAACACACATGTACAATACAAGTATCCTGGAAGAGAAAACATGGTGGAAAGTAAAAAAGGTTATCGAGCTGCTCTGGTGGAACTACAAATAGATTTCATTTTTTTTGTTTCGATGCAAAAGTGCATTATCGCTAAGTTAGTGTACAAATTAACAAGAACTTGTGCTCTATTTTCATTCGTATTTTATATTTGCCCCATTCGGGGTGGTATGTAAGCGCAGAAGGTAATGAAGGTTACTTAAAATAATTTTGCGGTACATTCCAATTAACAACACACACAAGAAAAGTTTTTCTTACTTTCGTGTTTGATAGTAAATGGAAACTGCAGTGGGTGTTTAATAAAAATTGAATTTGCAATCAATTGTTTGGTTCGATAAACAGAAAGCTCTTCTTAGTTATATCTCAATCACATTTAACTGGTAATTTTTGTAACCTATTTTGGACTCGTTTAAGGTGATTGTGTATTAAGTCTCTTATAGGGCTAAGAAATTTCTTATCTTTAACAAACATTCAAAATTGCTATCATTTTGGATTGGTTTTCAGATTCCACGTCCAACAATAGAAACCTCGATACGAAACCGAGTCCGTAATTTGTATTTTCAGTGATCTTCTAATCCCCGCGTATTTGTAGAAAGTTATCACGAGGACCAATACCAATATCTATACGCTCTTCAGTATGTTCAATTGTTCAATTGGAAGTTGATGAATGGTGTAAGTGGTTATGAATACACTTGTACTCGTATGCTGAGGCATTACGAGTATGCTAAGTTTTTTTGGAAAATGTTTGGGTTGAGTGGATATTTCTCTCCATGGGAAAATTGTTAGTGGAAGTTGGCTTGTTGTTTTCTAGTCAACTACTCGTCTAACTTGATTTTAGTTGACTGAAAAAATGAATGTATTTTGAGCGCGGTTTCAATTTAAATACTTAACCTTCCGATTTGGAAGCTTATGTATATCTTTTGCTAATCTCATGTCAACCTTTTTATTCCCACAGATACGAATGGAATCCTAACATTTTTCACGATTTTTGTCAGTGAAAATCTACATAGCACGATCGTTTCATTCAGAAGGCACACTGAAAACAGCTGGTTTTCGAGTATATGATACAAAATGACCTTACGTAGCACACAGAATAGAATCACTCTAGAGAGGTTAATCATATCCATGTATGATTGCTGTAACACCATGCAATTGCCTTTTATTCTGTAAGATGAAATTGGGATAGTTTTCCTTAAGCCAAGAAAAGAGGTGCCGAGGTACGTTGGTTTTGAAAGTTTGCAGATTATAATTACTTGACTATTAAGAGCAAACGAAGCAAGTCGTTCTTTAAGCGAGTTCTAACGACATCAGACAGTATTGTGTTTTACAAGTAATCCTACACTGTTGGTAGTTCTTCAGCTATGTATGCTGTTAATATCGAAATTTAATGGGCTTAATATTCACCGCCATCGTCGTTCTACAACCTTGAATCCGGCTACCAATATTTATAAGAAAAAGAGTCAGCAAAGGAATGTTTTGCATTAGAAGTAGCAGACAGGAAATCATTGACGAAAATTGTAATGAATGTCGGAAACAGAACAAAGCTCTAGAGAACAGCAGCATTTACTTTGTGGATATCAGACTTGAAACCATTCGAGACATTTTGAATTGACAAAAGACCATGATGCCAAACTCTTTCAAATGCCTTTAAAATACCAAATGCAACTATCTTGCTTTCGCTAGAATGGTATAATATATGGTTCCAGTTTCTAGAGCAGATAGTTAGGTAGCAGAACTGTTTCTTATAATATAAGTGGGCAAGTCATTGGGTGTAATTGCGTTCTTCTAGAACCCTTGAAAGTAACTTTGCATTGTCTAGTGATACATTGAAGTCTAGAGTGAAGCTGGACCAAGAACAATAATTCCTTATTTTCCACTTGATTCTGGTTTGTTATAAAGCTTGCTCATAGCCCAATGCATGCAGTTTGAACTATATACTCTAGAAGAACACTGACACAAGTCGAAAAACATTAATTTAGAAAAACTGTTCTTTAATGACATTTTGAAAAAAGGTTGCCGATGTTCCTCAACCGCACACAAATAAAAATTTCTTCTGCTGTCTCTACCGGTACCGTATTATACGTCGCAGTTTTCCATTCTCCTTTTGTCCAGCCTATCCTTCCGCACCACCTGGATGGTGGTAATATCTACTTCCTAACAGATTAGAACTAACACATGTCCCCAAATGTAAGTAATTTTGATAGAAAACACAGGTTTTAATTAAAAATTGTGATTTTTTTATTGATTCATAAAGTATACATATGGTAAATGTCATCCATGGCTTTGCTGGCACAAACGCACTATTTTGGGGAAATTTTCTATGACAATTTTCCATAAAATGTGGTTGAATTTTGTTGATACAGCGCTCAATTTGCTCCTTCGAGGCGTATTGAGGTCGTGAGCTTGTTGACCTTAGACTTAAAAAAACCTCATATAAAAAAGGCCAACGGCGTTAAATCGCATGATTTGGGCGGCCAATTCTTACTGTCAAAACCAGAACTTACACGAGCAGTCAAATTAGTCATTCATTTGAATTGTTTTTTTGGGCTGTTGGCATGTGGTAACGTCTTGTTGAAACCACATATCGTCCACACCAATATTTTGCAATTCAGGCACAAAAAACTGGATTATCATGTCACAACAGCGAGCACCATTAACTGTTATTTCCCAACCAGCCACCGTTTCAAAGAAGAATGATGATGCCTCCAGCCCAAAATCCGCGCCAAACAGTGATACGTTGTGGATGCATTTGTTTCTCAATAATCACACATGGATTTTCTGAACCCCGGATGGGCAATTTTAAAAAAGACATCAATCCAGCATCCATTTGTTGTTAATTCATAATCCATTCAACGAACTCTCTTCGCTGTGCGTGGTCAGTAGGCTTTAGTATTTAAGTTAATTGTACTTTGTAAAGTTGCAAACTGTAGCTGCCAAAACTTATTTATTTTATGCAAACGGGTTGTTCTTTCGTCTAGCGCTCCATTTTTAATAACCCTGAACTGTCAACTGTCACACTCTCTTTTTTTTGCGTTGGCAACACCTTACCGTACAATTGGCACAAGATTCAGATCTTTCGTGAATTTTGCGACACCCTTTGGAGGTGTTCAGATAGTTAAGCCCATGCATAATCCCAAACCTGAAGGCCGGGCACTTTCTGATACAAATGAAACTAAAGGAGCTGGATATTGAAGGGCCATACTCTCTTGCCGTTGCAAGAGAGAGTGTTTCAGCACCCTGAACCGTCCTAAAAATCCTTAATGATATTAGATCGAAATGAAGTAACTCTTATAGATAATCTGTCATGTTACGAGGGTCCGTGAGTGTTTGAATTTCCCGCGTTGTAAGTTAAAAAGCACTGCTCGCATGAACTATTGTATAATACCATCTGTCTATAGTCAATAACCGTTGAGAGCAGACCACAGTGTGAGTTTTGACAAAAATGGAAAATAGGTGAATTTCGTGTTATAATTTCGGAGCAGTACTTATCGTTGCTCAACCGGAATTCGGACAAGTTTTTACGCCGTTTAATTACTGGTGTCGAAATGTGGATTTGCCTCAACAGTCGAAAGTACGAACTGGCGAACCAGCTTCAAAGGGGACCAAGGTTTGCCTGCCGACCAATATTAGTTGATCTTTCTGGGATGCACTCGGCATAATAATGGACCAGTTGAACGACGATTTGAAGGAACGACAGCTTTTGGCGACAAAAAGTTCTATTCCATCAAGGCAATGCTCGGTTGCTCATCGTCATTTTTTTATTATAATGAGCGCGCGCTCACTACCCTTAAAATGATTGGACACAGGGCGCGCGGAATTGCATGAATTGGGATACCAATTTATCCCTTATTTGCCTTATGTGTATATTCTCCGGATGTAGCCCCCAGGTTCTATTTCCTATTTCAAATCAGAAGAAAGAGATTGAGCCCCAACTGTGAAATATTCGCTCAAACAAATGCCTATTTTGAGGATCTCCACAAATCTTATTATCTCGAAAAGATCTACAAATCTGAAAAACACTGAAAAAAGTGTATTAAGTTCAAAGGAGACTATATTGAAAAAAAACAACATTTTTATGCCAAAAAAAAACTAACTTTCATTCAAAAAGTCACGCACTAGTTGACAATTCCTCGTATTGACGTCACCGTTCATTCAATCGTGTGATTTCATTCGAACATCAGTCATATCTGGCAGAATATTGTAGTCTTACTAATTTTGGTTTACTCAGTACTCGCGTTTTTATGTTAAGCAAGTCGGGCCAGATGGACGGGACTAATATCACGAGGAAGTAGGTTTAAGTTTTTCTTTCTCGTCTTGTATCTGGGTATTTCTATAAGATATAGTGTTTTACATAGGAACCAAAGGAACGGAACTCAACACAACACTGGCTCCTCCAATATGGTGGGTTTTATTTAATATAAATTTAATATTTTATATACGCTCTAAAAGAGAACAAGACAAATTTCATGCAAAACTACTCTGTAACTCCTTTGCAATTTTTTGTATTTGAATAAAGAAGGAAATTTCGGGAGAAAAAAGAGAGATACCGAGTACAGTTTTTCATTGTATAATTGGAACTCAGACAAAAAAAATTCTGCGTGTGAAGGCATAACACTGACACGTAGATTTGGCTGTTATAAGAGTTTCAAGCAATGAAAAAAATACTGGGAATTATATCTTGAATCACTCTGAGTGAAGAAAAACTCTCCGTCCTATTCGGACTCCCACCCCTGGAGAGCAAACATAGAAACCAAACACACCTGAGTTTCAAACCACTACAAAAACAATTTTCCTTTCTCCTCCTTCTTTCCGCCCGCGCCCTGGCAACAGTAAAAGGGTATCAACCCCTTAGGCGCGCGTAAATTATAACAAAAAAAACATTTCGTATCTTTTTGGACACCATTTTTAGCCATCCATCCATTCTTTAATATATGTACCAGTGCCGTGGTATATTCCAGAATCCCTTAGTTACACCATTTTAACCACATTTTCACCTAAATGCCTAGTATCAGCAAATGTTTTGGTACACGGTTTTTGGCTAATAAAATGAAAACGAATGAATATTTTTTAAAACTACTTTTTGCTGTTTATTGGGTCGTTCAATGGCTACATATTTTAGAACAACTTATGGCCCCCACTTGCCGCGAAGTCGGTCTGGCCACTTATCGATTGCATTTCCTCTGCTCGGAAAAGGGCGCACTTCGAAGACTCAAAACGGGCGGACCACAGTTTGTAATCTAATGGATGGAGGTCTTGAATACCAGATGACCTATCAATCGTGGAAATGAAGTTGGAAACGTGGTTTTTGAGCCATGTTTGAGTATTTTTGCCTTATAAGCTGGAGCGGAGTCTTGTGGAAAGGTCCATGGTTTATTTGAGAATAGTGTTTTGTTGAAAGGTTCCTTAACGTTCTCTAAAACGTCCGTTTGATATACTTTTGGCGAGGTTTGACATCTTTCTCGGAGAAATGGAACTCGGTGACCCAATCGTAGGCGAATCCCCAGCAAACCATCACAGAAGCCGGGTGGTGGCCACGTTGAACTCTCGAAACGAGTTCAGACGCATATCGTAATATCTGAGTATACACTCCATGGTTCTGTTTGTTGAACGATTCTTAAACGGCGAAAATTTTCTCGTCAGTAAAAAGAAATCATCTGTGACCGTTGTTGGTTGGAGAGGATACGTTCATTAGTTCTTGAGAATGAATGTGTTCATATCGTGCACCAAAGCATTTGCTACTGCTAAGTATTACTATTAAGTCCATCCAGGTTCAATTGAGACTATATTCAAATTCGGAGATTAGTTTCTGACAGCTCGTTGACAAAGTCTTATGGAAAGCTTAAATTCGGTGCGGAATAAAATTAATAGATTTGTTATGGTAATTACTGTTTTCGAATACGTTTTAAGGTTAGATATTGAGAAAATATATGTAGGTTTCGTAATAAGTGCTTGTGAAGTGTTTAGAAATGTTAGTTTAAAAAAATGTAAACAAAGCACTTGTGGAACACAAACAAATTGTTGTCTTATTATTTTTTATTTTACTCACACACACATGTTTGTACCCGAATTATTTTCTGGCAACGCAGAATTTAGTAGTATGATGGAGCAACATCATATTTTCCGATGAGTTTTTTTTTGTTTTTATTTATTCGAAGAAAGCCTGGATAAAAAAAGCTGAAAACCTTCTGCAACGCACCATAAAACTTCTATCAAGAGTTCATGTTTATGGATGCCTTTCCATCTTGATGTTTGCTAAAGTCTGCCGAATCTCTGAATGGACCAAACAATTAAAACTCGATTTTGCAAGAGGCTAACAATGCAAAACATCGGAGTCGCTTATGCACATATTGGAAAAGGGGAGAGATTAGCCACGATCAAACAACATAAAACACAGAATTATTGAGACATCGGGCTGAAATTTATTCTGGGTTAAATTTAAGTATGGAGTTCGATCTGAACACCGCGAGGACGTTTGCGACGATCAAATGTTTGGAGCCAATTTTCCACCACTCTTCCATACATATCGGCCGGAAGGGTGGCAGTTTTTTTCCTGAGCTCATAAGTGCCCATTCGACCGGGCCATTTCTCGAGATTACACGATTACCGAAACTTCCCCTTCAAACTGTGCGGCATGTGGCGCCATCTTGTTGGAACAACATATCAATAGTATCAAGCTCATCCAAGTCTGACCAAAAATTGTCTTCCAATATGGCACGATAGCAAACTCAATTGACCGTAACATGGCGTTCATTTTAATCGACGAAAAAATACGGTCCAATCACATCTCCTACATGAAATCGACAACACGGCGTTCATTTTCATCGACGAAAACATGCCGTCCAATCACACCTCCGGCATGAAATCGACACCACAAGGTCACTTTTTTTTTTTTTTTGATGCAATGGAATCTCTTGAGACACATGGGGGTTTGTTGCTATCCAATAACGCATATTTTGCATATTTACAAAGGCATTAAGCCAAAAATGAGTTTCATCGCTGAAGATGATTTTTCGATGAAATTCAGGATTTTCTTCAAACTTTTGCAGAGTTCAATCGGAGAAGTTTCAGTGCTTCAAATGATCAAAAGGCTTCAGTTCTTGAGTTAACTTGATCTTGTAAGGGTGTAAGCTAAGAGTTTTACGCAACCTTCGCCACAATTTTTTTTTCTTTTTTTTTTAAAGAACTTAACACTCAAGTGGGCATTAATACACTTAAAATGCCTGAGCACGTGTTAAGTTTTTAGGAAAATGGGACAGAGAGAGAAAGAAAGCATGTAGACTATGAGATTCTCAATTGCTGTCAACGGCGTAGAATCGACTAATTTGACTCATTTTGAACTGAAGCACTTACGGCTGCGATATTTTCGTGAACTTCACCATTATAAAAACGAAAACCTTGACTGACGTTTTGACATTTACAGATCATAAAAAAGTTTAAGTGTGCGTTTGTATTAATATACACAATTGTTATGTTCCATCCTACTTATGGATTCCGTTTTCAGTTGCATTTCACTGTTGCGGATATGGTCGTTATTGATATGTTTAACAATATATTAAAAAACACTATGAACTTAATATTGAATAGAAAAATAACAACACAAACAATTTCTTTGTGTTCCACAAGTGCTTTGTTTACACTTTTTTAAAGCACGATCCTATTCCAACTAAGATTTATAAACCCGACACAAGCGCTTATTACGAATGTAGGTTTCTACATTCTCAACATCTAACCTTAAAACGTATTCGAAAACAGTAATTACTTTAACAAATCTATTAATTTTATTCCGCACCGAATTTAAGCTTGCCACAAAAATTTGTTCCCGTCAACGTGTTGTCAGAAATTAATCTCCTAATTTGAGTAAAAGAAAATGCCACCTAGGGGCGCTGAAAGCACTTTCTCTAATCTCAATAGGGATATTCCCGTCGGCGTTGTGAAACAAATAAGCCCTGCTGTAGCTTTGGCTAAGTAGGAAGTAGTTCCATGACTGGTACTTCCTGAAACTTATTGTACTATTAATATGAACTTACAACTAAAACTCTACAATTAGAAGAATGTTAGCACAGGAAACTATTAAATCGTTGCCCTTTCCTATTCTATTGGTTGTCAGAGGTTGACATTTTCTTGAGGAGTTAGCTATATCGCACTAGCACTCAACATTACTCGTTTAAACCCAATAATGATTTCTCATTCAAAAAAGTCCTGGTTCCAGGGCAATACGATAACTGTGAATCACTAATCGAATGCAAGGTTATAAGATTAATTTTGTTTTCTAAACATAATTACTGTTCGATTACAAAGCGTCACAAAGCCAAACAAAATAGTAAACCCAATATCCAATACATCAGCTAATCAACCGAAATTCTCTTTAATTTCAAATAATCCACCATTGTGCTCGTTTTCCATGAAACTCTGTACAAATGCTACGAACCTAACTAGAATACTAAAATTAACCGGAACCATCCTAGACCACCGGGTACTGCATACCACTATTCACCCGTAATCTGCGTATTTATTTATCGAATAACGCTGATATTAATTAAAGGATAATAATGATTTCATGGAACAAGGATACGGGCAAAAGCAAAGGCGACCAGCACTAAACAGGAAAAGCACCGAACCACAGATGCAGCGCAATTGTGACTGTGCTTGTGTAAAAAACAAGAGAGTCCCAGTATGTATGTAATTAAAATGTATGATGTTGCATGTATTCACATTTTAATCCAGAACAAATGGCTGCTGTCAAAAGAAATTACTACCGAGTTAATCATAATTCTAATGTTCCCGACTAGTACATTGTTCTCATCCGGTGAAGAAGACGGGTCGTAAAAAGGTTTTGCATATTACTGGATTCACTTTTCAAACTGCCCGATGATGCAACCATCAAATTAACCATCACAAGTGACCAGGATGAATTGAATCAGTACTGACAATTCGATTTGCCAGTCCTCCGTTGGGAAAGGAGATTTTAATTTTTATTTTTATTTTTATTTTTGCTATTGGAGTCCTATGAGTGCGACTGGGGAATTGCCAAGCTCGATGGTGTCAATCGATTATCAGAGCAGCCGGTTCGTTTGTTTATTCTGTTGGCAGTCACTGTTGTGATGGACGGGTAGGGATTAGGAGACATAATTTGTTATGCATTGGCATAAACATTATAAACATAAAACAAATTTATTCAGTTGTCATTCTTAAATGAACAATTAGCATGGGCAAATGAACAATTGAACTATTAGCATGGACAACTCATTGTTTAACAAAAACATCATGCTGTCTGGGATTGTAATATTTTTGTGATGCAACTATGGAATGAAAAATGAGTGTTTCCAACCTTCAGACTGTTTTCAATGTACATATCTTTGCATTCAAACAATTTTAAGAGTCTTTAAAGGAAGTCATTAAACACACCATTGCTCTAACGTCACTCTTTTTAGAATACGCTTTGATATTATGTGAGAGAAATATCACGTTGCTGTCGTTTTACACCATTGAAAATGGAATAGAAGTTCTTATAATTCTAAGCCATTTAATTTGCAATTAAATGGCATAACGCGCTGGTAACTTAGATTAGTGGTGGAAGTAGGAAATAAAGTGACTCGCCGTCATGAAAATAATTCCATAAAAATGTGTCTCAACGACTCTTCCAGATCAGAGAGGAAACGAAACTTACTTAACTTGAGTTTTTTTTTTGTAAAAAAATGTTATAATTGTTGGCTTAGAGTCGAAGTATAAGTTTTATAGATTTCGCATGTGAAAATAATTATTATTTTAGATTGTCACTCCGGCTAGGCGTTCATCATCACCTCTGCGCAAACATCGAAAGATCCTTCGCCAGCACTGCCCTATGGTCACTATCTGCATCACGGCTGCCTCAGGAAATTATCGCTAAAAGTGGTGTCGTTCACCATTACCTATGATACTCCTGTGGACCACAAGACCATTAGGTAGTTCTGGAAATAGTGTAGAACCACCACAGGCTTCCCGGTCAGATGATATGGCGAGACAGCCCGCTTTCACCCAGTGAGTTTTTTGTACAATTCCAGAGAGATGTTCCAAGGACTTTTTTCTACTGGGTGAAGTAAGATAAATTGAGTTCCATTTTTTTTCTCTTGTCATCAGTGGGAAAAAGTCCTGTTTCACTTTAATAGTGAACATACCGCACAAATTCTGTCTGCCTTCTAATATACGGTGAATGGAGATCAAAGAAAACTGATCTTACGGCACTTGGCATTCTGATTCCTTTGACTTTTGGAGACAACATATATTGATGGTATAAGGCATATACTTATTACAAAAAGGGTACTGATCTGTTTTCCTGCCTAAAGGGTCGCTCTATAGCGTTTTGCGAGTGGGTAGTTGTTTCCGCTACAATCGCTGGTCGGTATTCTCTTATTTTGTTAAATTAAGGGTTTGGAGGTTTTCTTGTTCAATGTTACACTTTCTTTTGCAAACCACGCAAGGTGGGTTGCTCTCTCACCCATTCCTGTTTTGCCTGTGAACCGGATCATCTTAAGAAGCGGCCCATCTATTCAGACCATCCATGCGACTGTCTCCCTGGCTCTTCCTGAATAACCCAACGAATCCTGTTCGTACCTTTTTCACTCGGGCATGCTAGAAAGAGTAATAGGAGATTCAACACCAGATACGCGAGGAGACAGGTAAGGCAAAACCGATCTCAGGGGGAAAAAGATGGGAAAGGTTTTTGGGACCTCAATTTGCACGCAACGATTTCTGTCATCAAGAAACTAGGAAGAACTTCCGTATAGATACCCTTACCTGGTATATTACGATTACCGTGTACGGACAGTCTTCCAAACTGCTGTGCTCCACTATGTACCTGCTTATTTACCTCGTAAATTCACTCTTTTCTGTTTTTCTCTCTTATTTCACTCACAAGTGACTCCAATTTGACATTTAAAGAATTTCCAAATAAATCTTGTGAACGCAATTATGCTCCCAAATTAGTCGGCATCACTGATTTTTCTCCCCACATGTAGTCAAAGTCAATCCCTCTGTTCAATTGGTCCTTACAAAAGACGTAAAACTTTTTTTTTTCAAAATGGGATTCATTGTTTGCCTAATCGTTTAAGAGGTTCACATCCGTTTACCTGTCCATCAAGGTAAAAAAGAGATTCAAGCCCACCCCTGGTTAATTGTTCAAAATAAATGCATGACCATGCGTACGATTAACTTTTGTATATAAACCCTTGGAATAAATTCCATCTCGAAAATCTCCCTCTGCTGGCTAACTACCCTTGTCCGTAACCGGCGAAACAACAACAACAAAGGGAAAGTTAATTGAGGTCCCATATCCTGTTTCAACCCAAAGAAGAACAAAAGAAAAAAAGTCCTTCCATTTAGGATTTTTTCGCTCAGTTTTCAGTCCGCATTATAACAAAATACACATTACCTCAAATTTCCGGAACATAACTGTAACTCTATTCGCCAGGACTAACTGAAGAGAGAAGAGAAACAAGAATGGAAATGAATTTTCAATTCCACTTAGTAGTTTTCGTCAGGTCCAGTGTTTTTTTTTTTCCTCAATTCACATCCCACCCCATTCCACCATATTCGATTCACCTCATCCGATTCCTACTCTAACCATTCTTCGAATGACAAAGGACTTTTGGTCTTTCAGCCGTCCAATGCGACGAAGGACGTGGCGACGGCCGTGGTGGTAAAAGAGGAAGTGGCGGATAAAGCAGTGAATAGTGGCAGCCATTTTTACTCAAGTTGAGTGCTGTTGTTTTTTATAACGTTAAGTGAAATTCATGAATTATGGAGGTGGGTAGTTGAAGCTGTTCAACGAGAACTTTATGAATGGCAATTCGAAAAAGAATGACGACAACGACGGCTAGGTGGTGTGTGGTTTGGCTTGTTTGGGTTTAAAGTTCTACGCATAAAAATAGGTCATCCTCTGCGTCGAGCTAGGTAGAGATTGGAAAAACGAGCCTGCTCAATGAATGGTGAGATATTTATCTGATGATTCTGTTACTTGATGAAAAGAAAAGGGCATCTGCTGTCCTCACATGAATAGATGAATGGTTGAATGGTTGGGTAGATGTTTGGAGAGGGTGGAATGTTAAGGATTGTAGATTTGAGCGATGGGAACGACTCTTCTTTCAAGTATCTCATCAACCGTCGTCGTTATGAAGGGAAAGCATTGCGTCCGCTGTCGCATCTACAGACTGCTACAGATCCTCAATCGTCAATTGCTCGTGAATGTTGTTGACGTTGATGATGATGCGAATGATAGCTTTCGAATGTGCAGTATCCTCCAGATATGAAAGAGGTCTTTTCTGAATGATTTACGAAACTGAAAGGTATCCCTTATGCTGCGGAGATGTGAGATATTGCACTAGAAAGTGATTTTGACACCAAATTGACACGATATATCTCTGCTGTTGACTGTGAGCAGGATAACCCAAACGGATATGACTATATTTGCAACTCTGATGTTGACCAACAAGTTGTGCTATGGTCACCGTTGTCCTTTCCGTCATTGTCGCATAACAACTACTTCAAAATAGAGTGATGTACCGAAGTATATGGGGATATGAGTGTTGTGCTATGTTTCTGTTCGAGTGGACTGAGATAAAATGACTCTCCTCAGCGGTAGTATGAATCAGAGATAAACGTAAATAATGTGGCTTCTGCGGTACCTTACGTACGGATACTCGTAGCTACAAGTTAAGTATTCATACAAAACGGAAATGAAGAAATGATGGACGGAACAGACGCTTGGCTACGCTCAGGTTTGACGTTTGTAATTTAGAAAACGTGTTTACTAAGTGGATTGACACAGGACTTTACCAATTAACATTAAGGTGATTGCAATTTTCGTTAGATGATGGTAGATGGTTGTTATGTTACAAGTAAAAGGTAAATGAGGGATAACTCGAATGTACTGGTTGTATCATGTTAGCATAGTCCAAGAACTCTAGTATATCTAGTATATCGTCCAAGAACTTTAAGATACTTACTTCCCCTTTAACATTTGCTAAATTTCGTTGAATTTATTCGTTAGATTTTGTAAATGACTGCTTATTCCACATCTTTTTCTTAACATTCCGCCCACCTGATCCTGTTATTGCAACGAAATATCGGCTGCCCATTTTGAAGATTGTTGTCAATTTGAGAACAACTCTCACTAAGTTGTTTTCTAAGTTCAGTTGATTGTGCGCGTTCATCTCCTATCTATACTACGAGTAGGCCGCACATTCTGATTTAATTTTTGCCATACTTTGAACTCCACAGCTTCCAAAAATGTTACTACATTTGACTGTGTCCATCCTTTTAGCCTCTCAGTGTGAGTGTTGAATTCCTCCAGTTCAGTATTCGCAGTAATATACGCCATAAAAAAGTGTCCAAGGGTCAAGGTGGCTTAGTCATTAGTCTTTTTTTTAGGGCTTATAAAGACATTGCGTTTAGAACAGCTTCAGTTTGCTTGAAAACGCTGTAAAACTTGGCTGCTTTGCCGATGGTCCGCTTGATGTGGCTCTTCATACTTTTGGTTTTGTGGGCTCAGTGGAATCAAGTGTCATGATGAACAAATTGTTAGTATGCAACCGATCACATATCAGACTGTAATTGATAACTAAAAGCTTCCTCCAGAACTACGGATACATGTTCAGCAAAACAACTTAATAGTGCAGCAAAAAAGACTGAGTTGAAAGAACGACATATCGTTTTTGACGAAACCATATCCTACATCGACGAATGTACTCTTGAATTATCTATCTCGTGTCGCTTACTTACCACCGGGCATTGTAGATTCTTGACGATGAACTGTAAGCATGCACATATGTAGTTGAGTATCCTTTTTTAAAAGGAGATGCGGACAGCACAGCTTTTTCAAATTGTTGCTCAAGCATATTGTATATATATGTATGTATTTATGTATTTATTTATTTAGTAAACTATAATATTGCTATAACAATTCATTTATATATAAAAAAATAAATAAAATAAAAAAAATAACAAATATGTAAAAAAATATATTCAATTATAGTTCTCTACTTTTTTTCTTATACAACTGTGTCTCTAATATCAGATGTACATATGTAATTTTTTTTTTATTTCTTGTTAGGACAGACCCATTTTTTTTATCTGTGAGGGCACAATAATAAAGCATATTTTGGGTTCTCGGGTCTCTATAAATTTAAAGTCTAAAATCATAATTAGATCTTAAATTATACAGTTGGGTTTCAATGCAAGTTAATCTAGAAGTAAAGCATGTTATACATGTAAATGTAAATGTTACCCTTTGCTTGAAGTTCAACCATATTAGGCACGATAGTATTCACATATGTAGAGTATCCACATATTTAGTATGTAAATCCTGATCCTTCTAGCTTATGACTGGAGTAGAGCGGTTGTGGGTTAATTTTGTCTGAGATGCGCAACGCGTCTCTACTATTTACAGATTTTACACACTGATCCAGACCTCTGTACGTAACGTTTCTTTAGAATGACCCAGTTTTCTGTCACACTTGATGAGAGGACTACGACTAAATTACTCCTTCCAACTTTGCATGCTGATCTCCCTCTCTGTTTGACCACGTCTTTCGTAACATAGAGTTGGTCATTTGAAATTCGATTTGGACAAAAATCCTTAAAAAGACGCACAAATACAAAGGTTTGCAACTTAAGAGGAAGTAAGTTCATAAAAAAGTACTAATCCGACGTTTGAACAGAACATATTTAGCATTTGGTGGAAACTTGTAACTGTTGTGATAGGAATTCGAATGCAGAATTTGTTCTCTTAATTCTGGTACATACGTCCATTTCATGTCACATTTAACTGTTTTTCTGGTCCTGTTGTTCGGGACTTTTCAGTCAAGTAGAGGAGATTTTTTGCGCTGGATTAGTTTTCCAATTAGTAAATCATCAGCTACAAACTACAAACATAAGTGTAACTCAAAATGTATCACTAAAGATTGCTAAGACAAACAATAGAGAGAATGCACCATTGATGCACCGTGATTCGTACTTTGAAGTCTTCTGCCATCCTACTGTTGAGATGAGTGTACTCGACACTTTGTCCTGCTATGATGCCCAAAGTGGTTATGTGATGTACTCGTATGACCACCAAAAACCCGTCGATGGTCGTTAATATTTTCCAAATTAATTCTAGTTATTTTCTTGCCTTGGAAAGGAATACAATAAACTTGTTCTTAGTCTGAATGGTTTTTCATTTTTCTTGGACAGTTTATAGCTTGAGCGGAATCTCTATAATGATTTGATCGCAGCAACTATTTCTCTAATGCTGAGAGATTCGCAATTTATTTCAAAATTTTTTGCTTTGATAGGCGCATTGGAACTCGAAGTTGTGATTCGTTTAGGTGATTTCGAATCGTAGTTTTCTTCGTATTTAGAGCTGAAATTCATTCACATTCAGTAGGTTTATGATAAATTTCTTCACTGAGTGTTGTTTAAAGTGTTGACCAATTCTTACTAATTTTATCGTTTTTGACGAACTTTTAAGTAGTCTCGTCTTCTCCTGTCGGGAATCGAAGAATGCATAAAAAGTATATTTGACTGGTTTGAACCTGGTGCATCTATTAAACTAGCTCATTCTGTTCGAACAGTGTGCCTCTGATCATTTATCAGTTGGTAATGCAGAATTAACAAATTACTAGTATTCGTCGCTGGTATAGTTGTATTCGAGGTTGTGAATTCCCATTACGTGTTTCGGCTCAGAATTTTCGGTTCCTTCTTTAACGTTGCAATTCTCAAATCATCCAAATTAGTTGACACATCATTCTACTTTTTCACATAACCCAAGGTACAAGTAATTCTCTGAATTGAAATTGAAGACTTCTGTCTATCTACTCTACCATTCATAATCATTTTAAACTTTCTACACTACTCAATGAAATTTCTCAGATTGTTCATATGGCAGACTGGTCCCTTTGTCTTCTTAAATTTGTATACCCAGAATTCTTGACATTGCCTATATCCTGACGATCGTCCACTTCTCTTTACTGCTTTAAAGCGTTGTCACTTCTCATGCAACTTCGTTAAAACACAGTCAAAACTTGTTGCTATTACTTATACTACCTCTGACACATAAAAATCTATGCGAGAGTCTCTTATTTCTGGCGGTTAGAGTCATTGAAAGCCCATAGGCGTATCCTATCTGTATACAAAATAACAAGCCCCACAATATGTCAAAATCACATGTATTGTTAGTGGAATATTGGCGATGAATCGGAACGAACTGAAAACGGGGATTAATAGAGTCCCATTAATGCTCAATAACACACACAGAGACAGGGTAAAGCGGTTGTTCCTTTCAGCTAACATTTTGCTACATAATTGCAAGCCATGAAGTATTAATTGTATGCTTAACCTTTATACAGATTTATATTTTCTTGCCAGCTTCACTTCGCCTGTATCACTTCGACGGATGTTGTTAAATCCTATTCAAAAGTATTCGTTTTAAATTTGCTTAAAAGAGAGTGCTATGATATTTTCAGCACCTCCTCTGCATTTCAAAACACCCAGCCGTCTTCTGTTGTAGATTGTTTATTTTATATATAAATCTTAGTATTAGATAGATGATTTCAATTTTGTTTGTTTCAAGTGAATAAATACTCCGGTTGGCATTCAAATACAAAAGAATATATGTATATTGTTTTTAGGTACTTCTCTTTTTGTAACAATTTAAAAGTTACATTTTAGAATATTGCACTCGAAGTCGATTGAATAAAATTGTGGAGGGGTTTGATAATCGTATTATAAATATTAACGCGCATACATATTATAGTTATATTTTTGCGTATTCTTTAAAGGAAACCAATTTTTTTACACTTTTTTACTATTGTATATAAGTCTATTATATACTGACTATTAAAACTGAGATTATTGTCCAATGTAACTCCTAAATATTTAATTTCATTCACTTGTTCAATGGCTTTACCTTCAATTGTTAATTTAATACTGTACTATTGGACCATTTTACGGTCGACCTACTAAGCAAGCAATTCAAGCCATAGTGACCAAATTTTGCACCAATTCACGCCATGCACGCACCGTATGCGTAGAGCGCGTACAGAAGAAAATATTGCGTGATTTGTCCATTCGTCGCCGTTCACAGCAATTGGGATTGTGTTTCTCGACTACGTGGAAGATTTTACGCAAATATCTTGGTTTAAAACCTTACAAAATGCAGCTCATGCAAGAACTGAAGCCGAACGACCTGCCACAGCGTCGAAGAATTTTTGGTGAGTGGAAAAGCTGGAGGAAGATCCGCTTTTTATCGAAAAATTGTCTTCAGATGGAGGAAACTCATTTCTAGTTGAATGGGTACGTTAGTAAGCAAAACTGCCGTATTTGGTCCAATAAACAACCTCAGGCAATACAAGAGCTGCCAATGTACCGGAAAAATTCTCTTTTTTCGCGGTGTATGCTCCGGCGGAATAATTTTCCTCATTTTTTTCTAAGATGACCGACCGTGAGAACAACATTATCGTTAATAGTGCCCGCTATCCTTCAATGATTTCAAACCTCTTTTGTCCAAAATGCACGATCTGTACCCGGTTGGCATGTGGTTCCAGCAATACGGCGAATCGATGGACCAATTGAGAAATGAGTTCGGTAAGCAATTTATCTCTCGTTTTGGACGGCTAGATCGTATGATTTGAAGCCTTTAGACTACTTTTTGTGGGGATACGTCAAATCACTCGTCTATGTCCATAAACCAGCGTCAATTGTAGTCTTCTAAGACAACATTACATTTTTTATTAGCGAGATACCAGCCAATATGTTCGAAAAAGTGATTCAAAATTGGACACTTAAAACGTAGTCGTGGTCACCATTTATATGAAATAATCTCTAAAAAGTAAATCGCAAGCGCTGATTTATCAACTCAAATAAAAATTGTTTAAACTTTTGCAATTTTTCTGTGTTTTTTTTTGACAATCAAATACCAAACGATTACATTATTATAGTGATGTCGAAACGATAGGACAATGTTAGTATTTAAATTCAACACATTTTAGGTATTCAGTTGTTTGCATATTGTTTTTAATTCACTTAAGTTAATTTTCTTAAATTTAAACGGTTCCATGTGTTTCATAGAAATCAACCTTTGGTTGATTATTATTATTTACTGGTATAGAATTGCTAATCTTGTTTATGTTTTCTACAAAGTATGAGTTGATTCCAATTTTTCACCGAACCGAACTTCACCAATTTCAACTTTGTCCTCCTTCAGAACTAATTGTTTTATTGTTTTCCACATGACTTTTTGACTTTCACATGATTCAATACTATTGCATTTATAGTTCCTTTTATTGAGGTTTAGTTTATTCTTATATTCCATATATATTCCATATTCCATATTCCATAAATACGAATATACTCGCCTGACGAAAGTACTGTATTTTGTTGTATTTTACAATTTTTAAATCGTTTGTGAACCATTTATTAAGGTCATGAACTCTAGTTTTTTTAGTTTGTTTTTCAATACAAAATGTGTGATAAATTATCTTGTGGTAATAACGGGAATACATTAAAATCGGTATTTCAATTTAACTGTTGATATTTTGCATCAAGAGGAACTCTAAATTGACTTTTATTATACTTAAATAAGTCAATATATTTTTTACCATTTTCAACTTAACTTTTAACCACGAGCACTTTTATAACAATTTCTCCATGTTTTTTGACTTTTAGTTCCGTTGCTGTATCTTCCCGAATATTTTCCTCATTTGGACATATAACAAATTCAATTAATAACTTTGATGATGTGCTTTATATGAGTGCTTTATTAATTAAAGCTTATTAAGTGGAGTATACCAATAAGTCTGCTTTAAATCAGGCAAACAATTTCAATAATAAAAAAAATATATTTTGAAGGGAGAACAATCAAACTTGTCAATCACTCATAGATAGAATTGTCTGTGTATACCAGGAGGTGTGAAAATTATTATATTTAATGCGAACATTTTAACATACTCGCCTCACGAAAATTACAATTAACCCTGGTTGGTTATGCTTTTTTAATGCACACTAAGTTTATGCTTCGTCGGACCGACGGGGGTTTTTCTGCACTTAAAATTAAAATAAAAATTTATCAACTCATTTTGTTAAACAAACAGCCATTGATTGAAAAATAAAAATAATAAAATATTAGTACCTTAAAAAATAAATGAAAAAATAAAAAGTATTAATCCATATCAACTATAAAAAATAGAAGATAATAACAAAAATATAATGTAAATGCAAAAGGCACAAGCTTCAACTTTGTGTTCACCACAAATGCTTTTTTCGCACTTATATGTTAGCACGAAGACTTTGTCTTTCGTCTCCTTGAATATAGATAAAATCCGAAAATTTTTCTCTCTTTTTTCTGCTATCAGTTCTTCGGTGTTGTCCTGACCTTTTCCTTGAGCCTCAGCTAAAATACTTTCAATTTTCCTCCTAGTTGTTGTGGTTAAAGTAGGCCTCTCCAGTTTTCGTGACATATACCGCTCAACAAGAACACCATGTCATTTTTTCTTCAACTCTCGCCAGTCTAACGGTTTCTGTTTGCTGTCAAACATATTGTGTATGAATGAATAAATAATAAAACGAACACAGGCCATCGATTTGTTATTCTAGGGCAACTCATTACATTGCACAACTGATCGAGTATGTCAACGAGTCCTTTGTTTGATTATAAAACTCCACCACATGAGGCTTTTTTGAAGTTGGATTTATAGTATTGTACCTACCTCGTTGCAAGACGACAGCAAAAAAATAGGTTTTGATGGCCTTGTTCCTTGTTGTTACGTAACACTCGTCTCGCTATGAATGCCCATCAGTATTCCCTAAAGCCCACTTTCGGACATACTCTGAAATATCGAGATTCGTTCCTAAACCGTATAATTCGCTTATGAAATGCTCTACGAGCTCTCTATTTCCTAGTCATTAAAACATTCAGATATTTAAAACCATCGTACATCTTTACGTCCATCAATCAAATGTACCTCTTGAGCGAGCGTTAATAAAAAATAAATAAAGAATATAAAAAAGAGTCAGGTTGCTGGAGTAATGCCAGGGGCATTACATCCACCTTGTACTTAGTGCCATATAAGATAATCGTTTTCAAGCCACTAAATTAAATTAATTAGATTAAAATTTTCCACGAAAAGCTAAAAGCTGCTCATCAATTGCCAAATGGGAACCAAAAGTGTATTTTTCCACGACACTTTTGGATGAATACATCCCATATTTTTCTTGTAGGGTCGGATTTATCATTACATTTTCGAAGGCGAACAGCTCTACCATCAAAATGTAAGCAGGCTAACAGAAATATTAATCTTGCTTTAGTCATTGTCGAAACGTAGCATAGTCAACTGTAGCTGAAGTTTGTGACGCGTTTTTTTGAATTAATTTCAGCGTTTGTCCATTGCACTACTTCACTTATAATTTCGTCCGTTATAAATAATTTAAAGCGTTTCAGAGGTTGTGTAATATTTTTAACCGACGTGTTGGTCCCCAGGCCTAGTGTACTACATTCATACTTTATCGATGACTTTTCCGTTAGTTTTTGTAAATGCTAATATCTATACCTACCAGTTTCTTTTCTCAGCAAATTGAGGACAATATTATCTTCATCATCGGAATCAGAAATATCTTCCGATGAGGAGGGTTCTCTGTCAAGTTCATCGGCATCCTCTTTCTTCTTTTATATTTTTTTTTATATCTACCCTAATCCTACCTAAATCTATGTAAGCCAGCCATGGCTAAAAAACTAGACTAACCGATTTTGCTCCCTATTGGAGATACTCAGTAATCGAAGAAAGCGACGAAGAAGCTTCCCCTCCTTCAACCAGGCACCAAAATTGTTGGTGCTGCTGAGCAACATCCCTCATGTAGCGACTCCCTACCACCTTACTGAACCGTAGACGCTCCGCACATGCAAGATGAACGGCACCGCTAATCTGTCCTGGCTCAGACCTTTCATATCGAGGTGGAGGAACGCTTCTAGAGGGATAAAGCCGTCAGACGTACTTTCTCATGATACATATAATTGAGGTAGTAATCCGTGGAGATCAGGTTGTTCGACGAGGTCATTGCTCATGGAATGAGCCTTCGAGCCAACTTAATGACAAAATTGTCCGCTCTTATTCGGTTTGCCCTATTGTATAAGACCTCATTAGGATATAATTTTATGTACTCAGACAATGGTGTTCTGTATAAGCGAGGACAAACCCTAAGGCAAGCCCTCTCAAATACCCGAATCTTGTCCAATAAACTTGCTCTCACGCTGAACCACATGGGACATCCAAATACAAACATAGGTCGGATAAGGGCCATGTAGAAGATCCGCTTCACCCTCCCAACGAGTTGGCTGCTATAGAACAGCAAAGAGACAAAGGGCAAAAGCACCTTTAGCTCTGGCCAGAGCAACATCTATATGTTTGTAAAGATATAGGTTTTGATCTAGCCAGATCCCAAAGTATCTGACTACATTTTGAAAAGCAAGTGGCTGTCCATGTTGTCCGACTATAGAAAACTTTCGCCAATCCTTTCTAGTATCCCTAGAGGCCCCAGACAAAGGTATCCTAAACAGAAAGGTTTCCGACTTCTGAAAGTTGATTTTCGACTTCCAGTCATCGCAATATCGTTTAAATTTATCGAAGTCACTTTTAAAAGTATATTAATGAAATCGATCCTTGGACCTGATTTGTATGCGATTAAGTCGTCTGCGAACTCTATGGCATACCGTCTTTAAAGTGAAATGTTCCAGCTGAAGTCCCAACACCATTCTTCACTATAAACTGTCTACTGGAGAGCATATCAAAAAGAATATACAGCAGTGGTTTACTAATGCCCAACGTGTCCAGCTTGAAAAAGAGTCCCTCTAACATTACGGTGTCGAAGGCCCTTACCAAGTCAATCAGGCAGTCACCAGTGCACTGGTTCTTGCCTTCGTTCCATTGGATATCAGAAACTAGTTTAGACGCCGCGTCATCATGCCCCGTTTGGAAACCGAATTGCTTATCCGGAACTATATGTTAGTCCTCAACGCACTTAGTCAGAACTTTATTGATCACCGTCTCGAAACCTTACTGATGTTTGGAAGAAGACTGATCGACCGGAGCTTTGCCAGATTGAATGTGTCTTTCTCCCTTTTGGTGGTGAGGTGTCTAGTAGGAGATGTCGAAGCACAACTTTCGGTATTTCATGGGTTTCCACTGATTTTTTACTCCTGAGTGATTCGAAGATCATTTGAAGCTCTGCCTTCGAAATGAACGGGGATAGTACCCTTTCATTGTTGATGACATTATTTGCTACATTCTCGTCACTGAACTCGGTGAAACCCGAGCTCTCGAATCGCCGGTTCACTGTTTAATTTCGAAGGTAGAAATTGTGCACAAGCTTATCCTTCGTCGTTCAGATGAACATACTCTTTTTCAATGCGTGGGATGAAGCAAAAGGGTTTTACTTTATATAGGCCAATATTCTTTCTTTGTAAGCGGGAGACATCTTAGGTTTGCGTCTGCCTGTTTCTGCTTTAGAAGGTATTTTCCACCATTGTCTTTGAGCAGTCAACAATTTCGGAAATTTGTCGGCAAATCATACCATTGTTATGGAGATTTTTAATCTGGGCTACAGTGCTGTTTTTCACCCATTTGTAATCCCTATTTCTATTAAAATCATATGCTCCGTGAAAGTAAAATCTTACCTAGCAGATTTTAAAGTGTAAAACTAAAATCAATTAATTCTAAATTTTATTCTATTATTTCGATTATTCTAACAGTTGTCCCTATTACAATATTTTGCACATACAAAATTTGCCACACTTCGCAAACTAACGACATAATTTGTAATGAATGATCAATATTTGGGCAGAGAGAATTCACCGAAAAGTGGAACCAAGGCGTACAATAATCTGACAAAAGCAAGATAATTGCACTTGATATTGCTTTCAGAATGTTCAATTCAAGTTGTCTTGGGTGGTTTCACGTCTGATATTCACAAAATGAATGCTAGTGTGCCCCAGGGCTCCATTCTGTCTCCGATACTCTTTTTAGTTTTCGTCAACGATCTCTTGTCTTCTGCTTCTAATCCAATATATAACTACAGTACTCTCTGGTTTTCATATTCGTTCCCCGAATCACGTACCTGCTCTTCGGCTGTAGAACGGAAAACGCAGCGTATGTTAAGCTCATTGAATTCCGATATTAACAATATTAAGCTTAACTAATTGGGCAACTGTCAACAGAGTGGAATTTAATGCTTCCAAAACATAATGCTGTCTCCTGTCGTTAAAGCCAAATTTAAATACCCAGCCATTATCCATGAATGGCACTTGCATCGTTGAAACCGGAAAACTTTACATTCTCAGTATGTGTGTCAGTGACATTTATGTTGGAATGATAATTCGGTTTCACCAAAAATGCTGCGAAGTGTCTAGGTTACCTCAAAAAATGTAAGAAATACTTTTCTCCTTCTGAGCTGGCCTCGATATATAAGGCATTTATCCACCCAAAATGGGAGTACAATGCCCACATTTGGTCGCGTGCGCCCAATACATCTCCGCACCTGCTCGATAGAATTTAAAAGCGTGCCATAAAACTCATAGGTGAATACAATGGACACTCTCCAACACCGACATAATGTCTCATGTCGCACTTTTTTTTATCGCTATTACCACCATCAGTGCTCCATAGAAATCGCCAGTAGCATTCCACCCCTTCAAATTTTCAACCGTTACAACCGTCTTGCTATGAATGGTCACCATTCATACTCTCAAACCCACTTTCGGACGTACTCTTACATATCGTGATTCGTTCCTAAGCCACACAACCGGCATATGGAATGCCCTGCATAGCTCTTCATTTCCTGGTCGTTATAACCTTCACCGGTACCGCTCTTTCCATCCTCTCTGATTTTCTTTAGCCCGCGCTGTGTGCAAGCATTTTAAGGGCACGCAAATTATAAAAAAGAAAAGTAAATCCTTAATTTTTCACACTTGCAATTTATGTCAGGGATGAGCAGAAGCGGACCCATCACCCACTTAACCAATCGCTCTGCGGTATCACTAGGTCTTACTGAATATCACTACCAAGACGAGTTGGAAGGAATATTTTCAACAATTAATATGTCAAGTACAATTCGATTACGAGTAAAGGAAGAAGCTACAGTTTCTGTGAGTAAAATTGTGGCATAGAAAGACATAGAAATGTTAATTCGGCGTTGAATGTCCTATGCCTTGTGGACAAAGTGTAAAAAAAAGATCGTGGCTTATACCCGTATACGGTGCAGAAGCTAAAGCCAGGAGACTATGTCTTGCGATTGAAGTTCGCTATTTGGTCTCTTGAGCAGCTTGAAGTCGACCCTTATTTTTTAAGTGACAAGGATCACTTTTGCGTCAATTGGTTTTTAGATAAGCAGAATTTCCATTTCTGCAGCAAAGGAGACCCAGAAGAGACTCGTGAGATTTAATAACCCCACAAAAGTGCTGGTCTTCTCGCTGAGGGCATCATCGGTCTTTATTTTATTCAAAAATGAGTTCAGGGCTCGCGTTAAAGTCATTGGTCGACGTGGCAAGACAATGATCAGTGATTATTTCTTCGATAGCATTGATAAAATTGATCCGGATGATATGTGGTTTCAACAAGATGGCGCTACATGTCATACTGCCCATGAAACCATTGACTTAATGAGAATACGAATGACAACATTAATCTCAAAATGAATTGGCCAATAAGATTATCCGATTTGACGCCACTCGATTAGTTCTCCTCAGCCGTTAAAGGCCAATATTCACTGGGTTACTGGATTATTATTTTTCAATTATTTTCAAAATGGGAAAATAAAAAACGATGAATTTTATGCCAAATTATTTCGCCGGCTTAGCGACGGAAAACGATAGCATTTGGCGATGAAAAAAGTGCTCTTCAATCAAGACAATGCACAGATGTACACGTTCGTAGTCGCTATGGTGAAATTTCATCAATTGGGCTACGAATTGCTCTTCATTCACCATATTTTCAACCTAAAAAAATTGCATGACGGTAAGAGATTTGGCTCCAACGATGAAATCATCGTTTAAGCAATTGCCTATTTTGAGCACCTCGACTAATCTTATTATCATATTTGGAAGCGATTAAAACATTTAAGAAACATTGCACTAACATTGTATTAAGCTGAAGGAAGACTATATTGAGAAGTAAAAGTTTTTTTGCCGAAAAAGCTATCTTATTTTAAAAGTCTCGTATCTAATGTTTGAAAACGGTTACTCCTGCTGTACTCCAGCATAGTACCTTTCGTTCTTTCAAATATTTATGTTCAGATCCTAGGTACAGGATTAAAACTGTATTTGTTTACTGATACCTTTTATAACTGAATTTAAAATAACAATAACCATTTTGTTGGTTTCGAGCCTATTTTATCGGCGATACAGCGAAATTTTCCATTATAAATTCAAAATCCCGTTTTCACAAAGTAACAAAGCAGTGCCTAAGCAGCCGCTGGTACTTCGTACCATACCAGCACACCACTGAGATCATCTAAAAAACCATAACGCATTCTGCCGCAATCGTCCCTATAGCCTCCCAAAGTACGAGTACGGATGCTTTTATTCCAAAAAAAAAATACATTAGCTCGAATTACGTTGTCGAGATGACTTAAGATTGCTTCACCATTCTTTTTGTTTGCTTATGGCTTTTTATTTTTGGGCTGTACGTCCGTCTAAAAGTATAAAAAGCACAAAATCCGCCAAAGTAGAGTTATGGGATTGGTGAGCATTTTTAAAATGGTTTATTGTGAGTAAGCAATTCACGGTTCATAAAATTTGGCGCTCGGCATTTGTTGCCACATTTTTGTGGTGCAGTAAAGGAGTCAACATTTTGTGGGAGTAACGTAAAATGTGCCCACCCACCACTCATTACAAGGACATCTGTATCTGTCGCGTTTTATTATTCTCAACTGTCAACAGAGATGACACATCTGTTTCGCTTAAGTTGATAGGCACTGAGTTGTGGTAGGACGTGCCGTCCTTGGACAGAATTGCATATTTTCTGTTGGTACCGTCAAACTGTTACATGATTGTGGAATTGATTGTCATTTGAGGTTTGCAATCAAATTGAGTGAATACGTTTTTCATATCGCCGTATGTCAAAGGGTAGATTTTCCAATCGTTCAAAAGTGGTCGATGAGTCAATAAATTTTCCAGGATTTTTACATAAATTTTATATGACAGGTGAAACGAAAATATGGAGATCTTCTTTTACTGCAAAGTTACATGCTTTCAGAAAATATGACATAATATAAACTTTTTTGTTGTTGTTTTGACCGGTTTTTAATTATTTTTTTTTACTGACACCGGCGCCCAATAATGTGAAATTTATTCTTTGTAAATTTCTTTCCTACTTCTTATTTTTTCCTGTGTTACCATATGTTTGTGCCACGCAAATCAAGCAATCGTAAAATGTTCGCAAGATGGCCGGCGACCTTTCTACACTGCTTTAATCTACGTTGGACTGTGTATTAAGCTCTCAATATATGCAGACGATGTACCTGTAATGTCTATCAAATTATGCCTAGCGATTTGATTAAGCTCGAACAAAACTTGATGTAAATAACAATTTACGCTCTAGTAATAGAGTCAATCATTTTAGAACTACAGTTTATCCCTTTATACACAGTTTTCGTAAAGCTTATTAGATCATATGCGTAGCTGACCTCAAAATGACTAAGGGCATTAAATGCAAGATTTCTTTGTACGCACTGGGAAGGCTGTTGAGTCTTGTCTGGATCCAAGTTAACCGAGTTCTCCGATTAATATTCTGGGCATAACGCGGAAAAATGCACTATCATTACCTTGTCACGGACCCGGCCTTCCAGTGACAGTTGGTGTTTCGTCATGTTGGAAGCGCCCTTCTGTATTAAAAACTGTGAAAATAATAAACTGTAAAATAATAGACACAAGGATATATATTATTTAGTCTGTTGACTTATGACTTCTGACTAATCTAAACTTGAAGACCAAGATTTCATTTGAAATGTGCATGTGAACTATTCAGTGGAATGTTTTAAGTTCATATTGTATTGATTTTCTGGATCGTAAATCAACATTTGAGTGTCCGCATCTAGACCACTGTCAGCTTATACAGTGGGTCGAAACGTCATCGTCATTAACAGCAAGAGACCTGATGATATCCTAACTAAACAACACATTGCGAACGACACAAATATCCAGTATTCTGGATATTCATACATTTTAAGGAGCTACCATTTAATATTAAATCATTAAATCCGATCACTGCCTTGCTTCATCTTAGTACGAAGTACGAAGACGGATGTCCTTAAACAAAGGACAGGGTGTTTTTTTTTTTTTTCTATTTTCCAGGATACAGTCCAGAATTTAACTAAGACCCCTGATGTAGTAGCCGACATACTGTCACAGTCGGTGCCGAAAGTTAACGTTGTAAAAATCATACACACATAAATAGAATCTCAGTGTTGTTTGTTCAGTCATCAGGAAAACCATACAAGATCAATATTCGGAGGCCAGAAGAACCTTAAAAGTTAATATACTTGGACCAGCATCACAAAATATTTATCTTTACGTACATACTCGTAGCTTATCTCTTCTTTAAGATCTTGTACATTTAAACTCTAATTCAACTGATAGCGCTTATCTTGGGAAATTCATCCGCTTTGTATGCAATGTGCTCCAAATTTTTACGATTTTAAATTCCGGGAAATAAAATTTCAGTTAGTTGGATTTGGCCTAACAACACTGAACAAGGCCAGACTCACGTCAAATAGTTATATTGGACGGTTTTTTGGTACAACGACTAATTTAAAATTGGAATCATTCAACAGAAAAAAAACGCATTAATATTTGGGTTTAGTTGTAAATGTATTTTGTTTTCAATGCCATTGATAATGAAAAATAATGTCGACCAACGCTGGCGCTGTTTTCCATCACGTTCTGCTGCATGCCATCCGAAAAATTTTCAATTGTGTTGCGTACCGTGTTTGTTGGTATGGTAGCGCAATCGCGGTCCTTCAAGTCACCACAGAGAATAAAGTCGGGGGCTATATTCTCAAATTTCAACATGGCCCTTTTCACAACATCCATCACGGATATACTCGTATAGGAGATATAGAAGCGGATCAAGAACACTTCCTTGCGGTAAGCCTGATAAAAATATTTGGAATTACGAAAACTCGTTTCACATGGAAAAGTCTATTCTCGATATACGTTGTCAGTGTGCTATTCGTATATAGGCTTACAGGCAAGGCCTGTTGTAATTTGAATTTCAAGCCTCCATGCCACAACTTGTCATGGTATGCGCTTGATCAATAGTTGAATTCTTACTTCTAGACTGGTGATGCTTTACCAGCAGTAAACGCTTAAGTGGTATCGTCTCAAAAATATAAGTGGTTTCCCTAGTCTTGGTACCATTATGACATTATGACATTATGGCAACTTTCACTGAATCCAAACGTATTCTAATCTAAGTGCCGCTTGGTTGAAACCCTGATTCTTCCTCGGTTTTAATTTTTTCATTCCTCTTTTGAGCTCCTTTAGCTTTGTCATTGAGTAATTATCAGATCCTGTTTCCAATGCTTTGATGTTATGAATGAGCTCTTGATCATCGAATGGGTTTGAGGTCTCTTTCAGATGGGTAGAAAAGATCTCTTTCTCTTTATCTTTCTTCGTCCATTCGTTATTATTTTTCTTTATTGGTCTTGTACTGCTTGGAAATAAGTGGATTCATATTCTCCTGTAAAGCTTTCAAGGCAACTGCCTGCTGCACTGTTTTTAAGGTTTCTTATAGTCTCTTTTAGCTGGTTACACAGTGTAGTCTAAAGTGAAAGGCTTGGATGACTTTTATTATGACAATTAAAAGCTTAATAGCTGTAGAACAACTGGCATACTATATAACACATAGTGAAACATCTTCCTTTTTATATAATATTCTTGGCAAATTATACAATAATTTGTGACATAATCAGTGATATCTCAATAATTACTATCCCTTAATTCTCGTAAATGCATGCTGTTATAAATGCATGTTAACCTCAAATTGATGTAACTATATATATATATGTGTATGTGCCTACTATGGTCTCTTACACTGAAACAGGTTTTCAAATGTAAATCGATTTGGTTGCCGAATCTCCCTTACTGATCTGGTTTTATTCGGACTTAACTTGTCATAATTATCTCCAGAAATCAAAGCAGGGTCCATATCGCAGGATAGATGTTGTTCACTAAGATCGAGATATAGTTTTTCTTGTGGTTTTGAAGGTATTTTTATAACATGTTGTCTATTGCGATGATGTACCTGTTCAATTTCCCCTTGACCGTGGCTGAGAATACTTTTCAACGACAGTAACCGGGTACCAAATTGATTTTGGAAATTTTTGATAATAAATTTGTTCACCAGTTGCAAATTCTGTTAGTGGTTTTGGTGAACGGTCAAAATATCTTTTCATTTTTGTTTAAAATTTTCGAAATTTCTTAGAATTTTAGTCCTTGGTTTTCGATTCGTCAAAAGTTCTGCTGTTAAAAAAAAATCGGAGTTGCCCTATAATTTAAAAGTGCAATATATGGATCGGAATTACTATCCAAACTTTTTCTTAATAACCATTTTACCGTTTGGATCGACCTTTCGGTAAATCCGTTCGACCTAGGAGTGTATGGACTAGTTAGAATATATTCAATATTCTAAGCATCACAAAATTGATTAGATTCGGTTTTCAGTTTTCAATGCATTTTATTTTCTTAATCACTAACTCTTACATACTAACAAAAAATGCTTAAATGCTAGCTTAAAATTACTTAACAATCTTATACTAACTTACTGGCCCCACACAGGCACTCTAAGCTACTCTAAATTCTTATATCTATGTCTTTCGACTTCATTTATATTTTATTTGGAATGTTTCTTTTATATACTAGGGCTAAGAAAAAAATTTGATTACAAAAACTTAGCATATGGACAATTTTTTATTTTTTATAAAAACTTAATATCTAACTTAAAATCAACCTTAGACTACTTAACCTACATACACAAAATACACATAAACACACTTAGACGTTATACACAATAATACACATATGTTAGTATATACCTTTATATACACTAACACATGTATATATTACTTAAATGCTAACCTAAACCTATGTAAGCTGGCCATCGCTATTTACAAAGCAAATATATTGGTCAGCCCTGCCTCATTAGTGAGGCTGGTCCGTAATTGACGGAAACGACGACGAAACATCTTCTCCATCATTCAACCACCAGAAATGCTGGTGCTGCCGAATGACATCCCTCTTATCGCGATTCCCCACCGCCCTACTGAACCTGAGTCGATCCACACTGCCGTGTGCGATGTCTCTGTTGTAGTTGAGTCGCCTGTCCCCAGCTGTCCGAGCGACATGGAAGATTAACGGGACTGCTGATATGTCCTGGATCAACCCTTTCTGATCTAGGTAGAGGAATGCTTCCGGTGGAACGAAGCCGTCAGATCGCACACTCTCGTGGTAAAGGTAATTGGGGTAGTAAGCCCCAGATATCAGGTTATTCGTCGAGGTCATTGCTCTTGCAATGTGCCTTCGAGTCAGCTTAATTACGAAGTTGTCCACTCGTATTAGGTTCGCCCTATTGTAAAGGACCTCGTTAGGATAAAATTTCTTGTACTCCGACTCTGGTGTTCTATACAAGCGAAGACAAGCCCTAAGACAAGCCCTCTCAAACACCCGAATCTTTTCCATTAAGCTTGCTCGTACATTGAACCACACAGGACAACCAAATACCAGCATGGGCCTGATAAGGGCCATGTAGCAGATTACCTTTACCCTCGCATCGAGTTGGCTGCTATAAAACAGTCTCTTTGTAAGGGCAAAAGCACCTTTAGCTCTGGCCAGAGCAGCATCTACATTTTTGCCAAAATACAGAAACTGATCTAGCCAGATTCCAAGGTATCTGACTACATTTCGACAGGCAAGAGGTTGTCCGCGTTGTCCAACGATAGAGAACTTTCGCCAATTTTTTCTGGTATCCCTAGAGGCTCCAGACAATGGCGTCCTAAAGAGAATGGTTTCCGACTTCTGAAAGTTGATTTTCAACTTCCAGTCATCGCAAAATCGTCTTATCTTATCGAAGTCACGCTGCAAGAGAGTATTAACGACCTCGATTTTTGGACCTGTTCTGTACGCTACCAAATCGTCTGCGTACGCAATAGTATGGGAAAGTGAACCTATCAAGTCGCTTGTAAAAATGTTGAAAAGGATCGGCGAATTGACCGCGCCTTGCTGAAGACCATTTTTAATTTGAAATATTCCAACAGAAGTCACATCGCCATTTTTCACGATGAACTGTCTGTTGGTTAGCATATTATAAAGAATGTACAAGAGTGGTTTACTGATCCCCAACCGAGTCAGCTTATAGAAAAGACCCTCTAACCATACGGTGTCGAAGGCCTTCTCCAAGTCAACAAGGCAGGCACCAGTGCATTGTTTTTTGCCTTTATTCCATTGGATATCGGACACCAGTTTAGACGCGGCATGTGAGATATCATGTCCCGCCTTAAAACCGAATTGATTATCCGGAATTATATGTTTGTCCTCAACCCACCTAGACAGAGCTCTATTGATTACCTTTTCAAAAACCTTACTGATATTCGGAAGGAGACTTATCGACCGGAGATTCGCCGGATTGGATATATCCTTCCCCTTTTTGGGGATAGGTTGGACTTGATTAGATTCGGATGACGATAAAGGTGGACCGTTATCGCTTACCAACATTTTTGGGATGCCCTGTTGCGCAAATATAGACTTTAACCATGTAATAAGTTTTTTACTGTTTAAAGCAGTGGTTGCAACGAACTTTGAATAGTAGTCCACTACTAACATGTGCATTGACTTTTCAAATTCAAAAACTTCTATTTCTAATTTTTTCAAAGGTAAATGTAACATGCGGCAGGTTCTTTTGCATTTGACGCCTTATACTCGTACTTCAAATATATTGCACTATTATCTACAATTATTTACACAAATATTCGGCAGTCCCTAATGTGCATGACTTAATATTTCAGAACGCATTGTTTTTTGGTATGACAATCCTATTATTCATAAAGACAATATCGTTGATAATATGAAATTCGCTCTTCTTTTTTTTTTTAGATAGGACATAACTAAAGGATAAATATTGTCTTTATTTTCTGGCCAACTTTAATAATGCTTTAGCTTAAGCAAAACTTTGTCATTAATAAGATTCTTTACGTATGCGATCAAGTTTTGTATCACTGAGTGCCAAACTTGAAATAATGAGGTTGCAATATAATTAAATTTCATTGTCAAAATCTGCCAATGATTCTGTAGATAAAGGTGCTCTAGATAATGTATCGGCAATTAACATCTCCTTTCCTGGCTTTTAAATAACCTTTAAATTGTAGGCCTGTAACTTTAACGTAAACCTTTGAAATCGCGTCGACACTTTGTATAAAGGTTTTTCAAACAATGGTATTAATGGTTTGTGTTCTGTTGAAACCTTCACCCAAAATTTCTTTTCCGAATAGAAACTTATGAGAACCACTACATCCAAAAAGATCGCAAATAATTCCTTTTCGATTTGCGCATAATTTATTTTTCTTTTCAATCCCCGCCTGAGAAGCATCTACGCAAAGTTTAATAGTCTTGCTATTGTCAAAATAAGCTAAAATTGGAGATATCGAAATCAGTGACTTCAGGCTTAAGAACTCTTTTTCGGGTCTCTCTTCCTAATGCCACTCGACTTCTTTCTTTAACAGTTGCCTCAGTTTTTATTTTCTACTACCAACCGCTTGATGAGTGATCCCAAATAATTCACCATTCCCAAGACACGCTGGAGATTTTTGCACCATTCGGTCGTGGAATTTTTATAATTAGTTTCATCCGGACGAACTCTCGACTTATTAAAAATTTGACCGACGTACTCGTATTTAATCTTACTAACGCATATGCACGATTTAGTTGTGTTAAATTTTAGACCAATTGCTTGTGCTGTTTTTAGATCCATTTTTAAATATTTATCGTGTTCTTTAGAACTAGCATACAAATCATCTCTATAAATAATCAAGTTTGGAATATGAGAAAAATATCTTAGAATGAAACATTTCGGGTGCGGCGTTGATACCAAAAGAAAGGCGTAAAAACCGATATCTTCCAAAAGGCGTATTGAAGGTAATTAGTTTTGATGATAGCACAAGGCATAATTTTTGATAGTCGAAATTTGACTTCATCAACATCTGGAAAAGGAAAATGGGGTCGCATTATTACTTTATTCAAATGCCTGGGGTTAAGACAAAGCCTTAAACTTCCTCCTCACTAAAACAATGGAATTCATTTGTTTTGTCTACGAGTACGTCTAGCATAGTAATTTTGTATTTAGACATAATATTTCTTTCTGTATCTGTGTCCACTTGTGCATCTATATACTTCATGCTTGTTGATTAGTATTTTTACATCCCACGTCTTAGTATGGTTTGATCTGCTTACATTGCCAATGAAAAGATATTTTTTCTGATTACTGGGACACCGTATTAGCTTCAATGTTGCCAACTCTTTTATTCCTGCCTGTCTTGCATATTTTCGCTGAATGATCTTTGCTCTTACACTGATGGCATACTACTATCCATGAAGGACACTTGTTAAAATGCTGTTGACCACATCTATTGCATGCATGAGGAGTATTTGTTTGTCGCCCTTTCCCAAATCAACTAGGCTGTTGTCTCTATCTTTCCCGATTACCGGCGATGAACTCCACATGTTTGTCGCCATTTCCATCACCCACATGAACGCTAAACTCCTTTGATTGCTCCTTTGCTATTTGAACGATTTCAGCTAGGCTTCTTGTAGATTGATTTAGTAATTTTTCTCTAATAATATTATGACTCTGATTGAATCAACATATAAATATATGGTATGTCGCACTAATTTATTTTTTGGAGTACTAAAGTCTCAAGTTTTACTTAAATTCTGGAGTGCTGTTAAAAATTCGTCCATCGATTCTGACTGGCTTTGGCGTCGAGAAAAACAAAATTAAATCGTTCCATTATAATATTATTTTGCGGAATGAAATATTCATCGAATTTTTGTAGCAGTTCTTCGTGTTTTATGCTTTCCTCACACACATCTAAGGAATCAAAAATTTCGAAGCAATCCGCTCCTAAATGATGAAGTAAAAGTGAATTTTTTCTTATGTCCATCGCACCCAACAAATCACTGGCAACTAAATAAAACTTAAACTGTCTTTTTCATAGCACCCAGTTTGACGATTTCAAATTGAGGGGACGCAAATATCCACTATCTATGGCCATTTGCTTATAATTATTATTTATAATTTGTGATTTCTGTTCTTCTGAAGCCATAATGTAATAATGTATTAAATACTTTTACTTTTTTTTTACATCTCACACCATGTTCGTTATGACAACGAAAAGCTTAACAACTATAGAACAACTGGCATACACTATGACACACAGGTCATTCAAGCGTGTTCTATGCTGTGGACCACGACTTTGTTTCCATTTTTTTTCCTTTACTATTTTTTTTAACATGCGATAGATAATTAAGGCCATAATTTGTTGGTTATTTCCTTTCATAGAGCGTGCTAATCCACCTGGCATATTAAAAGCAAAGTAATCAACTCCTAAGTGGCTCTTAAGAGGATCAGTTCGACTCGCTCCTCAATTTCTTTCTTGAACCCTTCCCAATATGTGTTACTATTAATTAGTCATGCTGACTTTAGTTTTTTAATTAGGGTTTGACTCATTGTCATTATTACGGCAATTATGTTCGATCTTAACTAACTTTTCGAAAATAAGTTTATTTATTTTATTTTGCTCCTCAAGTTTGTAACGTAGAACAGAGAAAACATGAGACACTGGGGTTGCTGAATGTTTGACCCTTCCAGTAGTGTTGCGTTTTGAGCGTATGTTAGCGCGCCCGATGCCCGTGGCTTTTCTTTCCGTCACTTTTTTCGTAATGTTTTTGTGAACAGATCCTGATGGCTTTTCTTTAGTTGCTTTATCTGGGCTTTTCCTTACTTGCCAGTTTCGGGTCCCCATGTTGGGGCTTAAGGAACTTATCTCGCGGCTTTTTCCTTGTTCCTTGGTTACTTCGTACCCTCGGTAATTAGCTGTGCGTTTTCCTTTCCAATTAATAAACTTTGCAAATGTTTGATTACTTACTATTGTAGTTCAGTTCTCCTTTTTAAGAGGATCTTACTTATTCTGGATTTGTTGAGTTCCGTCCCTAATTTCATTGGCTTTTATTTGTATCATTCGCTCCACTTGTGTTCTCAGAGTGCAGACTGGAGGTTTGATAATAAACTTTGATCAACCAGTTCCCTTTCTAGGGAGGATCCTTTGAAGGCAACACTCGTTTTTGGCCAGGGACCCTGCATAGCGTAACCTTATGCTGAACGCAAAGAGCCTTAAACTCTTTGCGACAACGCTTCACACGCCTCGATTTGATTTCGACTGTCATGATAGCCTTGATAGCAGCCTGGCTGTCAATAGATATAGTAATGTCCTCGTGGGATATTGCCTTTATTGTCGTAAGTTTGGCTGCTTCTGGTACAGTCGATATCTCAGCCTGAAAGACACTGCTGTAGACCGGCAGACGTCGTTAGCTTCGTAAGTTAAATTAATCGGAGAAGATTCCGGCAATGGTTGCTGTCTCGATCTTTGATCCATCCGTGATAATGGACATCGAGTCTTGTACCATAGTCAGATGCTTGCATGTATATGTATTGTAGATCAAGTATATTTTCCAGTCCCGCTGTTGTCGTCGTTCTCATGGCATGAGTCATGCCTATAAATGCAATCTTCTGTACCTTTCTCATTAATCCAAGATTACTAGTTTAATTTCTGGATTGCCACCATACTAAGCAGCCGTATGTTAAGTTGGGTTTGACGATAACCGTGTACATCCATGGGATAATCTTGGGGTTAGGTTCCCATTTTATCTCACTTCTTGTACACTGAGCTTCCCACTCAGTTTATTATCTGGTATAATACTTAGTCGGACAATTGTCCCAATGCGGGTCAAATTTTTGCACTATCCTTTTATGTGTGAATAGAACAAGCTCTGTTTTTTGCGGGTTGATTCCCAGCCCACAAAGCTTGGTCCAGTCTCCAAGGATTCTAAGGGCATAGCTTAGGATTTCACTGATCGTGGGAGGGAACTTGCCGGTGCTCTTAAGAACCACATCATCCGCATCTGCAGTGAATTTTATTCCTTCCCTTTTTAGATTTCACATTTCACATTAACAACTAGGGTCCACAGAAAAAGTGATATCACTCCTCCGTAAAGGGTGCCCCCTTGCTGTGGTGACACTCAATACCATGTTAACTTGTGTTGAATTGATGCTCCTGTTACGGAGCATACAGGTTATCAGGTTCGTTAATGCAACTCCACCATTTCCTATAACTGGAATGTTGGCATTGTTGAAGGCTCCTTCAATGTCAAGGAAGACTGCTAATGCTTGCTCTTTGTCGTAAATACTTTTTCAATAGTGCTGACTGCTTCATGTGGGCTCGTTTCCGTGCATTTACCTTTTGTGTAGGCGTGATGGGTTAAGGCTAAATGTTCAGGGTGCAGATTACTTGAAATATGAGTGTCAAGCAGTTTTCCTAAAGTTTTTCAAATCTATAATATTAGGCTTATGGGCCTGAGGTCTGTTAGATGGATGTGGACGGTGGTGGCTGGGCTTACCTGCCTTGGGAATGAAAACTACCTTTACTCCCCTCCAGCAAATTTGCACATATCCATACTTGATGCTACTGCTGAATAGTCTTTTTAGGAACGGTTTCACAGCCTGTTTTGTAGTTTGAAGCGTGATTCTTATGATTCCGTCCAGTCCAGGAGCGGAGTATGAGTCTATAACTCAGCTTATTTCCTATTCTTCTAGTATCCCCTCTGGAATTTCATATTGTCTAGGGAAAAATGTGTCTGTGTTTACTACTGGTGTTGGAGTAGGAGTGCATCCGAGAAAGTGGGTTTCTAACAAGGGTCTGTAGGGAGGTAATTTCAAACAACCTCACACTTTTTGGCAATAAGTATGCTGGTGATTGAATCCTTGGCACCTTTGCACTGAGGGATTATGGAAAGGTAACATGAAAAAAGGAAGGCCGTATTTGGATGTAGTTTCTTTCGACCTCGATTGTTACTTCTCTCAAAAATTATGAAATGTTTGTTTTTCAGGTCACTTTTGAGCACGACGCATCTTGTCTTGTAAATTCAATTAAAATGTATGCCTAAGGATCGAAGCTGTTTGTGGTTTCTTTTTACCATACAACTGCAACTCAACTGAAATATAAGTTTTTCATTCAAAATACTAAATTTACTTAACTAATAACTCCCAACTGTTGATTCTTAATCAGCGTTCCTGTACATTTGTATTCTGTTTGTAGTCATCTTTTGTTACGTTACTCAATGTAATGTAAGTTATACACTTAAAGCCCCACTCGTATGTTTCTACGTACATCAGATGACATCGACAGATGACTACGTACATCGATGACGTAAAAACAAGCAAATATTGGCAGCTAAAGATGTCATAAATGTAAGCCATTTTAAACTGAATCACAAAGGAGCGAACATGTTAATTGGATTAAAGTGTCTGTATGCGCTTGACCAATCATCATTTAGGAGTAATCCATTAAAATGTTAAAGCTCTGATATACGCAATTTGTTTAATTTCCCTTAGAGCAACTCATTTCCATTAAAAATACATTTACATCGCCAAAAGGATCAGAGGACGAAAGTAATACGTAATGCTTTTTATGCTGTTCTCTCTCTTCTCTTTAATCCTTTCTACAGGCTCTTTTGAATCATCATCGTTCGCAACATATTTCTGTGATTCCATTGTCCACCGACTTCGCTGTTATGTCTGTTTGCATCAGTCGTCTGCAATTGTCATTTCCATGTAATTCCCTGCATTAATTAAGCGCTGATTGTTTTGTTGTTGCCAATGAAACATTACTACGACGATAGAGGGCATTACTGTCTTTCCGATGTCAATGATTATATTTATTTTTTTTCATTTATAGTCTATTGATGTACACACTCGTAGATAAGACTGGCTACATACAAAAATGGAGGAGTATTGCAAATTGCAGGCAGAATAAAAACCAATTAAAATGAATACGTAGACTAAAATCATCACAGTGCAATAGTCTGTTTATGACTACAACTATGCGTATGACTATCACTATGAGTCCAACATTATTGGGTAATTTAAAATCGATTTAATGAAATCACTGAAAGGGATCACTAATGCGCTGGACGGTCATTATCCTGAATTGTAGCCAGTGCTTAAGGACAATGAGAGTCGATTTAACTTGAATTTAAGTTGTTTATTCACTTTTTCATGTGATTATCGGTTTTGTTCCCACTTAAGTTATTATTTTTAGATTGTCTTATAAGAGGAGTTTTGCAACACTAGTTGTCTACAATCCACTTAAACAAAATTTACTGAACATATTAAGCTCAGATATATTCAAAATATCTCACTAGAGTCGGCAAATGACACAACCAAGCAATGTTTGTACAAACTACTGGAGTGGAAGTTTATATAAAAAGGGCTAATTTCAAAAAGGTGAACACCTTCGTATCAATAGTTTGAAAGTCTGCAAAAAATTATTTTTGAAAACAAATTCGAACTGAAAATAATCGACTTTCCATGAGAACATATGCTTACGACACTAAAAATTCGCAAGTAGACTTGGTGGCCTCTAGATAATCAAAAATTGCATACCATGTGAGACATCTCCATTTACGAACGAAATATGAAATGACAAAATAGCCCAAGAAAATTTGGCTAGCTTATCTTGCTGTGGACCAATGCCAGGACTGCCCACAAGCTTTTAGGAATGTGGATTTTGTCGATGAGGAACGACAACAAAATTAATTGTTTGTCGAAAAATGTCGACAAGTTAATGTGGTTAAAAAATAGTTCATCTCAAAACGTACGAGCTTCAATGGGACGATTGGACGGACGAACTCTTATTAAGGTGGATGTAGGATCAAGCTACGTTAAATTCTCTCCCAACTGAGTCTTGTTTAGTTCGCAAGTCACAAGCTAGCCAAAGTTTAGAGGAGAGTTTCTCAGAACCTGCGTTAGGACAGTTAAGGTTTCTATTGACAGTTGGGTTTCATATCGAAACTGAAAAACTCAGTTACTATTGTGTTGTTTCTTTATAATTGAAGAGTTTACTCATCTTTCTACAAAGGCCTGAACACTTTCAGCAACAGCAGAAACATATAAGGCGTGCAATGTTCTTTGTCTGAGGGCTCATTTCAACAGAAAGAAAATAATTTTATTATGTTAGACAAAACATTTAAAAATGTTATGATAGCCATCCTTGAATAACGTCAAAGCAGGGGCGAAAAGAGAAACCTCTTAACGTGTTTATCACAAGAAGAAATATTAATGCAAATTTTGAGTGATCCTCAACTCCTGGATCGAAGCATATCAGAAAGGGATGTTCTCTTGCCCATCTCCGAATCTTAGTAATGAAGAACTTCTACAAGCTTATACTTCTAGAAGAAGAAGTCTATATAGTATTCCCTTATGCAGATGACATTGCAGTTGGGATCACTGGGACACATCTGAACATATCTAAGCTAATTCTGTGAAATCCTTAAGGAAGGTATAAAAACTGGCCAGCATACGATCGGTGGTGCTTTGCTATTAACACCCACAGCTGCACTATACATACTTTTCGATCACATATCTTAGGAATTGTATGCTACCTCGTAGCAGCAGACCAGTCTTCAACCGAACTAGTGAACCATCCATAAAATCAGAATATAAATTCCTTATAGATAATAACAGATAGTAAATATGTTATTATTTAGCATTATATCAGCAGGCCATTTCATAGTTAGTAGACAACAATAACGGCCAGTGACGTTCTCGAGTTTACTAAAAAATACCAAGTGGTTCTACTCCTAAGTGAATCTGATCAATGCAGATCCCTCTGTCATTTGGGTCTCCATATTAGCTGTGACGACATTAAGATATTGTGGTATCACAATGTACCTTCTCTGACCCAAGTGAAATCGGTAGAAATATTTTTTATATAACGATATAATAGTTGCAACAACTATTTTTCTATCATTTTTGCAATATTGAAATTCATAGATTCCCAAAATATCTCTAAATCTGACCATAGAAGAACTAAATGTGTTGTAGTTATTCGGAAAATTATTTTTAATTTGGTTACAGCCATATTGAGTTAGAACTGAAATCAAATGGATCTTTTGTCTAGTTTTAGCTGAGTTTAATTTAAAATTAGAGCAAAGAAAGAGCATCTTCACCAGACGTTGCTAAGAAATTTGACTTTATGTCAGTCTTTTATCGTTTTTTTAGACGATTCTGTTGTCAGTACTACTTGGTCCTTCTGCTTCGACTTCTCTGACGAAAGTTCGGATGAAGAGACGCTTATCAAATTTCACAGTATCCTGAACTTATCTCATTTTTATTCGGTACGCATTACGATTTTTTTGCAACAGCATGAAGCTCACTCCGTATTCATGGTTGTTCTCTCGTTGTACTCGTATATGGACCTAAATCCGCAGCTACTTGATATCACTTATTATCAGTATCTGGAAAAATTATAGTGGTTTTTAATTTTCGCTTTCAAGAAATCAGTTTTGTTTCCAAATGGATTTTAGGTACACAGAATGCTTACTCATGTAATCTTTACCAGCAAAAACTCCTATCACGGGTTTTATATTAAAGCCGAGGAATTAAACATGTCTTTCTGTTATACAATGCCAGTTCAAATCTTTATTTTTATATTCTGTGGCTATTAGTATGGGCTGGCAGTTTTTTGATTGTTTTGTTTCTAGATATTTGCGAAGTAATCCCGGAACCGATTTTATGAAACACAAATTCGACGTTTACGATTTGACGATTAACAAAGCCACCAAGATGCCTCATTGCTGAAGATGATTTTGTTTTAAAAATCAGCATCCATTTGTTGTTGTTCCATAACGAAATCTCTCCGCTGTGCGGAGTCAGTTCCACTTTGTATACATGAAGATGCAAATCTTTCGTGAGAACACGCTGTAGAGAGCTTCTCGAAATGTTCAATTCTTGATTGCGATGCCGAATGCCAGCATGTCTAATATCACTAATTGACCCAATCTCCCTGAATTTTTGAATTGATTTCGTCACAGTCGATGAAGTTAAATCACTATTCCGGCCATATTTTGTAAGAAAACTGCGAACTGTAGCCGCCAAGCCTTCTCTATTTTTAAAATATTGCTGAACAATGCAAGACGTTGTTTTTTCGTGTAGCGCTCCACTTTAAATAATCCTGAAATATCAGTTATCACGCTGTCTTTTTTTTTTGTCTTACCACACAAATCTGGCAAAATTAAAATCTTGCGTGAATTTTGAGACACCCTATAGCTAAAAAATACACAATTCGGGTATCTGTGTATAATATTATTGTTGCGTGCGAATATGTTGAATTTTCATAAATATCTGGGTCGTATCACATATCTGGATTCGAGATTGTGATGTCTCTTGGATCCAACTTTTTCAAGTCTTATTCTTTAGATTACAGCTTGACAGCCAATGTTAATCCTTCGAAACAGGGCGTTGCTTGCGAATGTGATCTCGATGACGCGGTCTCTTCTATTGGAGAAATTTGAAAGTTTTAATACAAGTCTGAACTCGTATCGCTTTGGATGATCAGTGCGACTGTGATTATAGAACAATTGCACCTGGTCTCCATCTCTGTTGACTATTTGAAGCGATTTTTCTCGCTTGTTTTTAATGTGTCTACCACATCACTACATAGGAATCTCCGATGCTGATTCTTTTCGGAATAAATAGGTTGTTCTAGAATCTCATCCGAGTTTTATTTACCTACTATTTACCTAATTCCAATGCAACCATCGCAATTGCTATCGCAACTATGAACTCTTACCTACAGAGCTTAGTACTTACAATTTTTCTGTCATAAAGCTAAATGGATTAATATGATTTTGCTCATCGATACTTTCTTCACCTTGTACTGGATCCCACGCCCGGACCTATACTGCCGAGTTTGCCACATTTTGAACATTATCTGCGAACGGCACCTCAGTCTGTCATTTAGTGTCTTATGGCGTAAAGGGACCATCTTATCATGTTCCGTTTCGGGTTAGTTTATGGTCAGTGAGTGTTCAAAATGTAAGTGCTAGCTTATAGGTCAAATCTTGATGGTCAATCTAATTATTGTAGATGATTGCTGCATGGCATATAAAACCTAATGTCAGGCGATTATCTTAAACGCTGTTCCTCGAGCCGCTAAATGTTTCCCGGTTTAAGAGCCCACAAAGCGGAATTTTCTGTTCACTTTTTTGTGCTCATTTCCTTAGTTTCTTAATCATATTGGGTGTTGAATTTTGTAACGCTCATTCATGCCTTCCTGCTCGACAAATACGCGCGGTAGATTCCAGCTGGTCTGTCCAAAAAATCAATACCCAGTATCTGTTTGTGTGCGATTAACTGCCTCTCTAACTAACCCTATGTCTTTAGTTGCAGCAATCTAGCTTGTAGAAAACTATATTTTCTTCTGCCAAAAACCAAACTCTTAACGTCCCGTAATCCAATAAAAGTGTGTATTCATATACATACACACATATGTCTTCACCACCACGCCAACGTAAATTAGTCATAATCTTAAAAAGCAAAAACCATGTCAATTATATCCGTGTCGTCTAATTTTCATCTAAAAGATTTCCACTTAATCAAATGAAAGATTCATGCTTAAATCCTGCTGCCTGTTTACGCAATGACAATTTTCCGAGGATGACTGGGTAAAACACATTCCCACCATAAGAAGCCACTCAACAAAATTAACTGTGCGCCATTAATTAACTCCAGAAAAATCTCAAGTTCCAAGACCAACCACTAATGATCAAAGAATAGCCGAATAAGTACTATACCCACTCAATCATACCCATTAGCAGGATACCGCATAAGCTGGCAATAAGTCGAAATAAAAAGAAAGAAAGAAAAAAGAGCAGCTCCTAAATTAATTGAATTTGCCTGCATGTAGTGGTTCCTAACGAAATGGGACTTCTGCTAGAGCTCCTTCTTCTCGACTAATTACGAGCAGCGAGGAATTATTCAAATTCTACAGATTCGGGAAAGACTCGAATGATTTGACGAACTTTCCCTGATTCCTCGCAACGAAATCGAATCTTCCATTATGACTATGATGCCTATGATTATCCTCGTGCGCGTTTCTGTAGCGAATGGACGAATCTTTCAAAATCACAGTTTTATGGAACATAATCCTATCATGTCAATCGCATGAACTCAAAGAAAATTCTTCATGCTGCTCTATAACCTTCGTTGCGTTGCGATTCTGAATTTCCATATTTCCATATTTTATTGGAAAATACGGTACTTAGTTGTTATTATTTATATTGTGTACCATTATCCTGCGCCATTTAGTACCATGGGCATGGTGACTACCTTGAAGTAGTGCTTTTGTTGCGTTTCATTTCGTTTCATACATCGTGACGCTGCGTTAGTATCATAGATACTCTCTAACACTGTCTAATTTTGCGTTCCGAACTTAAAGTGCGATTTTACTTTAAGACAAGCAAATGATACTTCAAAAAATTTGAGTGGGCGACTGCCTTATATCTATCCCCGTGCGAATCCATCTGCTATTTGAAATGAAACCTGGATACTAAGTGCAAGTGTATGTATGCGTGTTTCAAATGTTTGTAACATCGCGCATAAATCACTTTATCGATTTTTCCTTAAAGAAGAGGCTAACCAGCTTAACCACGACTCCGATGACGACTCTGAAGGCAATACACACATTGGGGTGGTGATGGAGCACACAATTTGTAAATCCTTACCTACAGCAATAATCCTTGTACATCAATTGTCCTAGTTTTGTTGCTGCTGTTGTATCTACTGTTGTTGTTGCCTACCACTACTAAAAGAGATTGTGCCTGACTGGTTATATTCCCTCTAACGATTACGATGGTTGTCTCTTCTGGTCGACCCCCCATCGAAGCCACACTTTCAGGATACTAGTAAATCCCTTTCCTTTCAAGGCATAAACAAGCAGGAAACGGAAGAAGTACGACTGAAAACAAATCCAGACGAGAAAGGAGAAACAGAAAACACCTCAAGGACTTGCTAAACCGGCCTCTTGTGTTTTACACGTTTTGTTGCCAAACACATACATACTCGTACATACTCTCATACAGAAATTTGTGCACACAGAGAAAATAAATAAGGCATAAAGCATGAATTGTGAGTGAGACGACAACCGACAACGACAATGAAAACGAAGACGAAGACAAAGTCAACGGCGAAGACGAGAACCAAAACCAAAGTCAAGGGGGGAAAAAAAGCACAAAAATGAATAACGTGCACATGGAAACCACTTTCTTGATCCTAAAAGGCTCTACCGTAGGAGCAGAAACAGAAGCTGAAACTACGAAGGAAGCAGTCTGATGGGAACACTGAGGGAAATACACGAAAATAATGGAATGAAACACCAAGTTAGACCGTATCCGGAAATAAATAATCGAAATGGATGATGGAACTGTGGTATGCTGGTATACTTATGTATAGTGTTCGTAGGTTTTAAGGAATGGTTTAAGGACGAAGATGACTCCTAACTTTAAGCTCCAGCCCATTCCATGACTTTCTTCTGGAAGAGAGAGGAATTGTCTTTTTTTCAGTATAGTTTAAGTGATCACAATAAAAACAACAGGACACATTATTCGTAAGTTGCTGTGCGATGTTGGTGGAATAGCTGGTTGGGATTGTGCGGTCGGGGAAGTTATGACTGATGCTGGTAAGCGGTGTGGTACAACGTTAAAGGACGAAACAAATAAGAATGTCAAATAGGATTTGTTTCCACAATCATTCACGTTTTGATAGAAAATCGCTTTCTTCTCTTTTCCCTCACTGATTTTCTGTACGATTTGAAGGAAGTAGAGAATTTTGAAAGGGTGACCTTTATGAGATGAGAAAATTGAGATTACTCCGTGGCAATACGAGATGGGAGGGCTGAGTATTATTTGCAAAAAAAAGAAGAAGAAAGAAAATAAGTAATTTCTGATGAAAAATTGAAAGCAATTGCACTGTTAAAAATATGATATTGAACGTCAATGGTAATCATTGGCCGATTGACAACTTAGATATAGACACTGGTGTTTGCTTGTTTCGTGTTGGAAATTTTGGATTCATGATATGTACCTCTATAAAAGAAGCAGTTTCGCAGGTCTCTGTTGTTCGGGATTGCGCTGCTCATTAGGTATACCTTCCTTAGGCTTCTGACCAGAGCCCGCAAATTGGTTAATGTACGTGTCATTATCAAGTAATTTGAAGCGGTTCTGAAAAATTTAAAACATTCAGCACAAAAAAATTCTGTCAAACTTGACACCCTTTGTCGGCTTTGGTTTGAATATTGAATTGTTTGTTTCATTGCGGTCAGGTGGGTGATAATATTGTCCATTATATTCCATGTTATTACCGATCACCATGTTTTCTTGTCGACATTGATGATGATATCGTTGATATACATATACGAGTATAGTTACGTGCCATGCCTCTACAAAGTCAATTAGTTTGAGATTGTTTCATGATGTCATTTAAGTTAAGTGTTCTTGCTGTCTTGTAACTTATGTTTTCCCGCATTTTTCTCTCGGGAGCTCGTTTTTCCCCAAGGACTCATGCGTCTTTATAAGACTTATGTTTGGAAAATCTAGCCTTGCTGCTAAACGCTGCTATTACTCTTTGTAGCGATCACGGTAATATAAGTCACAGTATTTTCTTATTTTTCTTCCCCTAGTTGTGTGGCTATGCGTGCCCTCTTGATTGTCATAACAATCGATGTACTAATCCCTGTATCATTTTGCATGCTCTTCAACAGTGAATTTGTCTTTTTCCGAGACTTATTGCACCCGAACTATTAACCCTACCCTTACACACAATCTTGTTAGTCGTTCATCACTAAGTAGTCCAATCTATTTGGAATTGTTGTTGGTAACATCAATTCTATCAATTCGTTCTTTGTCGCTTAAATCCTGGTAGAATACTTAGCTAAGGCCTGTTAAATGCCATCCTGATTGAAAAGGTTTGTTTATTTAGTCTCATTTTCACTCGTCAGTACTGAGGGTTTCGTAGTTTTTGTGTAGAAGTAACGAAGTGTTGACAAGATTCAACAATTTAAAGTTGGACCTCTATAATTATTTACTTAATTTTGATGGCGACCCGTAGCATTCTTCTCAAACCGCCTCGATTGTGCCTCGATTCACTTGCACTTGCGTGCGCCACCTGAGTCCCGATCTTTCTCTACTAAGCTGATGGGGGCGGATTCGAAGATTTTTCAGACCAGAGCATTGGACCTCAGTCGGTGGACCTTCGCTTTTCTGTTGGGTGTCCTTTCTGGTTGACAGCGTATAATTGGTCTTACCCTCATTAAATCCATCTTCGCCGTTTCCGTCTCAATACTCACCAACGTGCCACTGACATTACGCTGCTTTCTTTCGATTATTTCAACATCATCGGAGTATGCGAGTAATTGGACGGACTTTTGAAAAATTGTACGTCTTGTGTTGGCGCATGACAGCGCATCGCTTGGTATTTTTTGACAACGAAGGTCTCGGTGAGTTCTTCGTCTTCGAGTTCCATCGTCATCCTGTACAAACGAACGAGGTTGGCAATGATACCAAATCTAGACATTGCTCTGTATAGCTCGTCTCTATATATGCGGCCTTAAAATCGATGAATACGCCATGTGTATCTATTTGGGGCTCATGGATTTTTGCCAAGATCTGCCGTCAATATTTTGTTGATGGTGGACCTTCCAACCAACCAGATTATTTACGAGCGGCCCCAGGCGTTCACACAATACGTCAGGTAGCATCTAGGCGATGTTAAAAAGACTGAAGCCTCTGTAGTTGGACCAGTTCAGAGGGTCTCCTTTCTTGAGGATCGGACAATGCTGAGGTTCCATTTATCGGGCATACTTTCGACCGACCGTATTTTTTAGATGAGTTAGTGTATGCTCCTTACCAAGTCATCGCCTGCCTGTTTGAAAGAGCTTAGCAGTCAGGCCGTCCGCTCCAGCAACTTTGTTGGACTTAAGCTTAGATATGGCTATTTTCACTTCGTCCAAGTCGGTTGGATGGAATTGCTGGCCTACATCGTCTGGGTTGAAAATTTCATTCTGCTTGAGAGCGGTGTTTGGTTGGTCATGGTCGTTATACAGTCTACTGAAATGCTCTTTCCAAATCCTCAGCATTGACTGTAACTCTACTACTTTGTTCTCTATGTTCGTCTCTACTGGCTTCGGTGCGGGGTTTGTGTCCGTGGCATGGTTTTGTTTTACCTTTTGTTAAAATTTCCGAATCTCATTCCTGGAGTGGTATTTCTCAATTTAATAGAGCCGTTGTTCCTCTCTCCTCTTCTGCTCGTATAGCTTATGAGCACTCTTTGTATTCCTCTTGCTTAACAGCATACGCTTGCCGGCATTCGTTGCCAAATCAAGGCCTTCGTTTTGGTTGCCGAGTGAAACCCGGCACATCGGAGGCGACGCGAAATCTCTGATTGAATGTTGCAACTGATCTTCCATAATTGATGCTGGCGGCATAGAACCCCTTAAGAGATTAATGGAGAAACGATCGGAAAGGATTTGGCGATATCTTGCTATTATAGATTGTAACCGTCCGACGTCAAACTTCCTCACAGTATCAGCTCGCCTTTGCGATGTTCGGGATTCCGCAGCCATAGAAGGTAATGCAGCCACAACAAGGTAATGTTCCGAGTCGATGTTGGCCCCTCGGAACGTTCGGACATCCATAATGCTGGCGGAGTGCTTTGCGTCGATCATAATGTGGTCTATATGGTTGACGGTTGATTAATTAGGAAATTTCCACGTGCCCTCATGAATTAACAGATGCGGGAATCGAGTGCTAGCTATGAAAATGTTTCGCCCCGCCGCAAAGTCAATTAGTCTAAATCCGTCATCGGAGGTGGTATCGTGCTGGCTATATTTTCCGACAGTACTACCAAAGATGCCCTCTCTTCCTAGCTTTGCATTGAAATCGCCGAGGTCAACTTCAATGTCAAACATAGGGCACTGCTCGTAAGTCTTGTCCGAGAGCTCGTAGAAGTCATCTTCGTTGGGTGGCCGTGGCTCAAGTCGTAGTAGTTTCCAAATCGGACGGTTCGGATTTCAATACCAGCATTCTTTTTTTCAGGCAACTAAATTCATGTAAGATAAGTGGTTGCCTACAATACAACAAGAAGTCTAATTACACAAATAATTTAGTCTCCCCAGTAAATGTTGGATGTCACCCATGGAATGAAATAACCACTGAGACCAAAAGACTTTCCTTCTTTCTCTCTCTGTTCCATTTTCTTAAAAACTTAACACGTGCTCAGGCACTTTAATTGAAGTAATACCCACTTGAGTGTTAAGTTCTTAAAAAATATCTTCGGTGTCGTCATCTTTCTCCTCTGTGGCGCGTACGGGCATAGAAGGCTACTGTTGGTACTGTTGGTGAATTTAGCCTTAATACGGATTGTTATGAGGCGCTCGTTAACATGCCGGAAAACAAGACATTTTGCCTGAGACTACCTCTGACAACGAATCCGCATCCAAATAATCTCTGCTTTTGCCGTCGATAACAATCGCCATATAACATAGATGTCGCAGTTGTCATCCTTTTTTTGTCCGGCCCATTCCATCGCATTTCTTAGATGGCGGTAACTTCTCCAGGTACATTGCCTCCACGTGCAGATTCGAAGTTCGTTGCCCTTTTTTCATTTGCAAGGGTTCTCGACAGTAGATCCGACGGTATCCGAGGGTTGTTCGTATCTCCGTTTTTTTTTTTTCATGGCCGGGCACTTACCCCGGCAGCACTGCCGGGACCTCTTGGACGAGGAAAGCCAGTAACCCCTTCGGGGATGTAAGCGCTGCCGTTGGTCCGTTAAGGGCTCATCCACCACTATCTCTTTTTCAAGATCCTGACTTGGTCTCGGAAATCTTTACCGGTCTGAGCTCCTAATATGCCGGAATAACCCTGATAAGGTCTTATTTTTTTTTGTTCCGGAATTTTACTTCACTTTGATTCCATCTGGGGAATTCAGTCTTGTGTATAGTAGTGTTGCATCGTCGACCAATACCCGATGGTTACCACTCGGCACAATTAATATGTAAGAACAGTTACAACACTGGGCATCGCCAAGTTGACGCCTCTCAGTACCTACTCTATTTCCACAGCACCCTATTTCTACCTACGCACCAGATGTGGGATTTCTAAGTGCCTACTAACAGCATCGACACTGGTCATCCGCTCTTGATGTTTGTTGTAGGAAATTTTAAATAAGATAGACGTAAAGGTCGGTGAAGACTTTAGCAGTCTCTAGTAATCGTAGCCGTATGAGATCAAACTTTATCACAGTGTTTTCCCTCTGGCTTACAAACCACATTCGTACCTTGGATACTCGTACTACTAGAAGGCGGTCTGAGTCAAAGGCAACGCATCCGCATCTAGTATACTGGATGCGTGTCATTGATCGTCCTTAAATCAGAAGATCACCATGTGGTCTGGTGAAATCTAAGTTGAGAAATCGTGCAGGATGGACATATCAACATTGTTACTAAAGGTGCTCTCGATTTACGTCGTAATTGAGACACTGCTCATAGCTTGGAGTTGTCTTTCTCCTCTATTGGAGCATTAGCCCATATAAAACTGAGGTTGCTTCCATTCCAATTGCATTCCTGTTTATGGCAGTTAGATCAACCTTATAGGCTTCCAGTGTCTCCATTGCATGCTCACTTTCCAAGTTCAGACCTTCGTTCTTTTTGTCACGTTTGCACGCGTTATCTTCACATAGATTAATTTTTGGAAAAAGCTTGTGATGCCCAAAGCGACGTAGATTTTGTGGATCAATACCGACACACATTGCTCACGGGACGCCTTATTGTTTTGCGCCCAGCGCATCATATTATGAATTCTGAGACCTTTCCTGATCGATCAGCACTACAAATGTCTAATACTTATATATAAATTTTTTACTTATCGTTACTTCAACAAAGTTTACCAATAGGGGCACGGTTATGATGTGATTCTGTCCATCTTCTCATAGATGGAGTTAAACAAATGAAGTAAGTAAGGAGGCCTGCGTAGTTACCCGTTCTTTATCACATGAGTCTACTTAAACACTATCCGAATATTATACTATTATAATTGGAACACATTAATCATATACCATGGACAGCAGCCTTCTAATTTCACCGAGTCATTGGCATTGCATTTGCATGCTGGGTAATTTTATGATTGAATAACTCTTGAGAAACTTATATCATGCACGGACATCCTCAAACCCTGTAATCAGTCCCCAGTCTACTTTCTCTATATACAGAGAACTGCACATGATTAGCGGATAATAATAGATAAGGCTACAGATAATTACAGCTCTTGTCAACTACAAAATTAGCATATGAATTTTGGTTTATATGTCAAAGATTGCTCCCTCCCCTTATCACACCCTCATAATTGGAATGCCGAGCACCCCCAGGGTTAAAGCACTGTCCACATATTCTTAGAATTGATGGCAAGAAGTTCCCAGTATTGGCATAATGGACTTAAGAAGCGCAAATAAGTTGATGGGGTACGATTCGCATCACCGCCACGATGCCTAGACGTTACCGACAACCACAGTTGGGGCGCACTTTCCTCTGATTAAAAAGGCCATTCATCACACCCTCGAAAGCGATTGGTGATGTTGATCACTTGACATGTTGCTCCAGATTTTTACTTTTTTATTCTGTTTTCTGTTTACAGTCCCTCATTTGCAATTGGGGGTTCTCCTTCAGTCTTTCAGTTGTTAAGCTCCATCGTGTGCCTTTGGCTTTCAAATGATAATGTAGATTGTCATAGAGTGCTATGTAAGGTAACCTCTCTGCCTAATGGATGTCAAGTATGGGTATGCATAATAAGGACATGCTTACGAGCACGAGCATAATGATGCAATGCATTTGCACTTGAGCGCCTTCCTGATTCTGAACCTGAATCCTTGAAATGCATTCGGTCACATTGGGGAGCAATATAAAGAGGCATGTAAAGAAGGTGAGAGGGTGATTCGCAAATACTATAGGATAATGTTCAACAGGATTGTTCACGATATTCGTTTGACATTGGATTTGTCCGTTTATTTTAAAAGTTGTGCTCCTGTTATCACATGTCACCTTGGACATGTGTCAATTTTGCTACACATGTCATTTTCTCTTGATTAATTTCATGCAAATTGTGTAAACACAATAAAAATTGTATAAAATTGTGTTTTGTGTTTCCCAGCCCCAAGTGGCAAATTTTATTAATGATGTTTTTATTTAACTCTATAATTAATTGAGCCCAACAGAGGTGTTTTGTGGCAGCCGAAACTGATTTTATTGATCTGTGGGCATTTTTAATTACCCGTGTGCCTGTTAATTAAACGGAATAATGTTATTCTTTAATACAGTAACTGGAACTGAAACTTGAATACTTTGGAAACTACGTTTGCAATTAACCGGATCGGTTGAAATAGTGTCATCAACAGAAGCTTTTCAAATAGAAAAAAAAACATAACGCTTATTACAGAATTTCCGTACAAAAAACCAACGGGCATGAACATAATATACGAGTACAGCCTGCGGAAGATAGATAGAGCTCTTAATTAATTGTAAATTTTGCGGGGCGAACACCATTGTCGGGAGTTTCATTAGCTCGCTGTTTTTTATGAGAATTTTGTCACTCGCCGTTTTTAATTCTCTGATACCAATTTAAGCCTATGAGGAAGAATCCCGAGAGGGACTAAAAGGACTTGGTTCACTTATCAACACAACTAATAATATTAGGTCTCGTTTCAGGTTCGCTTATTACCGAGAAAGACGTTTGTATTCGAACATCGCAATGAGTCAGTTCGGCTTGTATTGCCAATTCAAAAATTTTTTCTGGCGGCATCTGGAAATTTGGAGAATTTTCTAGTCAAACCATTACACGATGGGTTAGAGTAGTAACCGATGGTTCATTATAGAACAAGGTTTGGCATTGTACTCAAATGCAGATAAATGCCCTAAATATTTAGGTGAGGTCAGATTGGATTAAATATTCCTTACATTGCTTCAGGAAACTCAGACTTTTCGCAGCATTTAGACGTAATCGAGTATATAACAGAGTGCACTGTCATCAGCAAAAGAAAATGACGGATTAGTAGAGCAAAAAACGGATCATTAATGAAAAATTAATTAGAGCGTCGGGGACAAAGAGAGCCCTGGGGCACACCTAACCTTTGTGTATATCAGACTTGAGACCATTGTAGACAACTTGAGGTAATTTGTAATTCATTGAAGAAGGTATTTGTCGGTACCAACCGCTTTCGACTTGAACTCGTGCAGCAAGCAGCTCAAAGAGCTGAATGGTGGAATGTTTGTAAATGAGGATTTGAATGGAGGAATTTCGAAGAATTTCTTATACTTTTGGCTTACGGCCAGCAATTTGTACTACCTTTGGGGCAATGAAGTGCTTTTGCTCCAGTTGTTGTTTGTATTGAAAGTTCTCAAGTTTAAGAAAGGCGTTGGAGTCATTCTTAGCTCATTTAAAGCTTTTTCCATTTTCCTCTGTCAGATTAGTCTTGTAAGATCAAAAAAACTGTGTAAACTATCCTTGAAAGCCCTCTCGAATTGTACCGCACTTTTTCCTTTGGTGTGATACTCTTCATCCGATGAGGGATAAATAATTTCATTCCAAAGATAAGTGTGTTAGGAGCGGCGGCTTAGTTAAAATTCCTAAAGAAGTCGTTATGTCCGCTCCAATAGTCTTTCTCGTGTTGCCGGTTCACTTAGGAATCTGTTATGTAACTAATTGTACGAGAAATAATCTGAAATAACACATTGTCCGATGAGCCTAGAAGGGAAAGGATATCGACGAATTCCTCTCCAGTTCGAAGCTTCTGTAAATAAAGCAGTAGTAGCTAATTTGCTTACAGAGACTGGATTTTAACCGAGTTGAATCTCGAATTGGAGCAATATTGTGGTGGTAAGCTACATCACAACACACGTACTCGTATCAAAAATGTAAAAGATGCTGTGGGAAAAGAATTGTGGCTCTAGTTCGTATCCCGGTAGATTCAGATCTGGGTGATTTGAGGGGTGTGGGCGGTTATCTATCTGTGCTTCACTAAGTGCCAACATAATTGTGTGTGTTGGAGTCGAAAATCTTCCGGACCGGGACGCTGTTGTCCATGCACTCAATGTGACCTACCCATCTTAGCCAGGTTATCCGAGCTTTTCTGATGAGGTCGGCAGTACGGTACAGGCTGTACATTCGCTTTTCTCTCGAAGCGCCCGAGAGCATTTTCATCCCCTTTCGACAGTGCGCCGTAAATCATGACTGGGATGATTAGTGTCTTTGGTTGCTCGCGAGATGGCCTTGCTACTCAATTTCCTTCTAAGCCCACAGAAGCAACGATTAGTAAGAATAATTCTTCGCATGATTCCCGCGCTGGTGTCGCTGTCGAGATTAATAGCGAAGTCGAGGTAGATAAAGCCCGTTACTACCTCAAAGTTGTAATTGCCTAACATGACGTTTCGTTCTAGGTGTCGATGTTGTGTGTGACTCTTTGCTAAGAGTGTATACTTTTATGTTCGTTCGTTAGCCGCTAAACATATTTTTGCTGCATCTAGTTCAAGAGTCGCAAACGCTCCATTGACAGCTCCCATTATGCTAATAACTGAACAGACTTTTGAAAGATGGTGCCTCTGGAGTTGACTTGCGAGTTTCATACTATAATTTCAAGAACGGTGTTGAAAAAATCACATGACAATGCATTGCCATATTTAAGTCCCTTTCTGGCATTAATGGTCTCGGTTTTGTTATTATCGATTGTGACGGAACAGCGTGCAGAATTGATCGTCACCCTGCATAGTCAAATGAGCTTGCCAAGGATGCCAAAAGCAGTCATGACCCTGTATAGTTCGTGTCTGTAGCTGCTGTCATGTGCGGCTTTGAATTTGATGAAGATGTGGTGGTTATCGATCTGGAACTCCTTGATTTTTTCTAAGATCTATCGTAACATGAAAATTTTATAAATGGCGGATTTTCCTGGCCTAAAACCACACTAAAAAGGTGCCGGTCAGACTATTGACGAAGTGTTTTAGGCGTTCATATAATACTGCAGAATTGTATATGCCATCTAGTTGGGACTTATTCCCCTGTAGTTGACTCAGTTCAAGGGATCTGCTTTCTTTAGGAATGGACAGACAATGCTGATGTTCCATTCATGGGGCGTACTTTCGTCGACCCAGATTTTATAGATGAGTTGATGTATGCTTGAAACAGGTTCTAATTTCATCTTGGCCGGGTGGACGGAAACGTTGTCTATTGTCGTCCAGGTTGAATGGTTCATTTTTCCTTACCACTAATTACTTCTTCACTACCTTTGAAGATGTCCTATTTTATCGCAGTTCCAGCAGCGCATTCTTCATCTCTCTCGTGGAGTATCTCATTCCTCGGCACTAATTATTGTGCAAGAGCATTCAACAGATGCTACTTCCCTGACGAAATGTTTTCCTTTGGAAGCCTGATTGGCTGCTTCCATTGCCAGAGCGAAGGCAAGTGCTGCAGCAAGGGTTCTTTGACCGGCCATCCTTACTGTAGCTTTGAATCTGCGATTCCCCTGATGAATGTGTCATTTGCCATTTCTTCGATAATTTATCTAGGTTGCGGTGGTGTATGACAAATGTGCCAGTCTACTTCTTGCTCTTGCAGTGCTTTTCCTCGTTGCTGCATACGGCTTTTGCAATTGGACTTGTAAACCTTATACATGTGGCTATCCCCAAACCGTTTCTCAATATGGTACTAAAGCCATATGGTCATTATACTTTTGTATGCCAACTGTTTGCTGCAGGGCCGTGCAAGGCCATTGTTAAGGCAAAGCAGTTCTCCTCATTGTCCCAGTTGTTCGCACAGCCTGCCATTTCAAACTGCTTCTTATATGTAGACAATGGGGTGGCCGTGGTGTAGTGGTACTAGCAATCGTTTCTCACTCGGAGGGTCCAGGTTCGAATCCTGCCCAGAAAAATTCTGCGTGTGAAGGCATAACACTGACACGTAGATTTGGCTGTTGTAGAGTTTCTAGCACAGAAAAAAATACTGTGAATTATACCTCGAATCACTGTGAGTGAAGAAAAACTCTCCGTCCTATTCGGACTCCCCCCCCCCCCCCCCCCCCTGGAGAGCGAATATCGAAACCAAACACACCTGAGTTTCAAACCACTACAAGACAATTTTCCTTTCTCCTCCTTTTCGCCCGCACCCTGGCAACAGTAAAAGGGTATCTAACCCCTTAGGCGCGCGTAAATTATAAAAAAAAAAAAAAAAAAAAAAAAGAGGTCTGGCCATCGAATGTGGGAGGCTTCAAGTCTTTTCTGCCTGGACCGCTCAGAGTTTCTGTTTTCGCGCTGTGTCGAGCTCTTTTGCCAGTTGCTCAACTTTGCTGTCCATTTCATCGAATTAATTTCTCATAAACATTCTTCTCTGTTCTATCAAATTTGTCATCGATTTCTTCGAACTTTTGCTGTAGAATGTTCTTATTATCCAGATTATTAGTTTGTTCATCCATTTTCTGTTGGAGGCCTTGCAGACTGTTCTTCTATTCGTTCAGATTTTTCTTTTGTTGTCGTTGCCGGTACTCATTTGTTCTTCCTCGTCAAAGGAGTACCGAGTGGACCACCGACGAGTCAACCAGTGCACTCGCAAATTATCGTGTGCTGTGCAAAAAAGAAAAAAGAAACAAAAAAAAAACCAAAAACCGAAAAACCTTCAAGACTAACCCGACAGTGGAAAACCGAAAAAAGTTCAAACGAACCAGAAATAACTGCAACGCCTTTCTAAAGCGTGTGAAATTCCAATACGGCCAAAAACTGAGGCAAAAAATACTGCAATGTCCCAAAGGCAGCAAAAATTGTTGGTCGTTCGTCAAAAATATTAGAAATTCCGCCTCATCCTCCATCCCAACGCTCATTTACAATGACATTCCAGCTGTCAGCTCTTTGGACAAGGCCAATCTGCTTGCTGCACACTTTGCGGCCAGCTCAATACTCCCAGATTATGCTTTGCCTCCGCCTACACTTGAGTGCGTCGAATCTTCAATGGGACGAATCTACTTTCGCACTCGTGTAGTAGCAAGAGTACTTAAAGATCTCAACATACATAAATTCGCTGGCCCAGATGGTATATCTGCCCTTCTTCTGAAGAGGTGTTCTTCCACGCTGGCAAAACCACTGCGTAAGCTTTTTCATCAATCCTACTCTTTAGGACTCTTCCCGAGCAGATGGAAAACAGCATTTGTCCAGCCCGTCCCTAAAAAAGGCGAATCATCTTCTCTCTTCTCCTACAGACCCATTGCACTTACGTCCCTTCTTTCCAAGGTCACGAAAACGCTGATAAATCGACAGCTCATGAAATATGTTGAAACACGAAAACTTCTCAATGACCGGCAGTACGGTTTTCGTAGCAACAGGTCCACTGGTGATTTGATGGCATGTCTCACCGAAAAGTGGAACCAAAGCGTACATCAATCTGGTGAAAGCAAGATAGTTGCACTTGATATTCCTAAGGCATTTGATAGAGTTTGGCATCAGGCTCTTTTGTCGAAAATGCGTGCATTTGGGATCGACGACTCTCTTCTTCAATGAATTAGAAATTACCTTTCGGAACGTTCAATTCAAGTTGTTTTGGACGGTTTCAAGTCCGATATTTACAAAATAAATGCTGGTTGGCCCCAGGGCTCTGTTCTGTCTCCGACATTCTTTTTAATTTTCATTAATGATCTCTTGACTGCTACTTCTAATCCAATATATTCCTTTGCTGATGACAGTACTCTCTGCTTTTCATATTCGCTCCCGGACTCATGGCCCTGCTCTTCGGCTTTAGAACGAGAACGGCAGCGTATGCTAAGCTCATTAAATTCCGATATCAACAGCCTAACCAATTGGGGAACTATCAACAGAGTGGAATTTAATGCTTCCAAAACACAATGCTGTCTGCTGTCGTTAAAGCGAAATTTAAACACCCAGCCATTATCCATGAATGGCACTTGCATCGTCGAAACCGAAAAACTTTCCATTCTCGGTATGTGTGTCAATAATTTGTCATTGAGAACTTTTGAATGACAACGTTGGAATGACCAAATATTTGATGTTGCCAGAAATGCTCCGAAATGTCTAGGTTTCCTCAAGCGATGTAATAAATATTTTACCCCCTCTGATCTGGCCTCAATATGTAAGGCATTCATCCGCCCAAAATTAGAGTACAACGGTCTTTATAACTTGCAAACATTTAAAAACAATGTACATGTACAATGATTATAAAAAAAAAGTATGCATCTGGATTATTTCCCTCGTTGTTCAAAGCGTTTTGACGTCGGAGCTCGAAGTCGCTTTTTCCTCCGCTGGTGTTGAGGTTTTTCTTGTTCAACCCGGATTTGAGGTAGACGAGGGTCATTATAGCTTTTTAAAATAATCACAAAACACTTTTCTTTCTTACACACAATATCCAATGTGAAATGTTTGTTTGGGTAGAAATGATATAACTTATTCCTTTCAATACAATCGCTTTATGCAATACAATTAAAATTTGCAATTCAATCGCTTTACTTTACTTTATCTTTTACTGAAAACACTTTATCACTACTCGTAATTCACATTTCAAGTTACAATTTAAAGCTGATTTGCACCTCTTGTGGGACGCTGATATTTATATTTCCCTGACATCTTTCGAGAACTTTCTGTACTATCCACCACTCCATCTTTCCCTTGTACTAGAATATTTGCTACAAGTTTCCATTCTCCAATGGTTGGGTCATAGACTAACTATACCTAGATATCAAACATTCCAGATATTGGAAAATCAAAACCGGTTTTCTACTGATCGTCACTATCCGTGAGACTCTGTCTGTGAATACTTGTGAATTGTGACCAATGGCAATTTATCTCCTTTTTTATACAAACCACGCCCATTTGAACCAAAAAACGTCATCCACATTACACACCCTCGTGCAAATCGCTCTCATTCTTGCAATTTTACTTGTAAATTGCTCTCATTCCAGCAAATTTTGACAAAGTTATAGAGATGCAAAAGTGTTGGAATTCACTTACAGTGCGTCTGTGCGAAAGTTAAGGGTTTGCAAAAGGATTAGTAGAGTTTGACATCTAGTTTAGTTTATCTATGGGTTCGGTCTTCTGTTATTCAAATACAGATGACGCTGTTCACATTTTAAGTGGTTATCACAATATACAGGTCTGTGAAAAAAAATAGCTCCAACCATTTATGAAGGATTTTGAATGAAACATTTTAGAAACATTATAATTTGGATTTTGTTTTATTTTTATTTTAATGGTATACTCTGGTTTGAACTATTGGTGTTTTGGCCTGCGAACAAATGTCCTGTTACCAGGAGTCCCAAATAAAACAATTTCGGACTCGTCGGTCCATAATATATTTCGCCATTTACTTGGTTCCCAATGCAAGTGTCCTTCTGCAAATTTTTTCCATTTTTGTAAGTGGGCCTTTGTCAACAATAATACCTTTATGGGACTTCTGGCAGGTAGATCTTTCTTTATGAGTTCTTTTCATATTGCAGAAGTAGTCACGGGTGGATTTAATTTGTTGGAGGTAATAAACGGATTTTGTTTCACCAATCTTACTATGCGTCGGTCATCGCTAATAGTCAATTTCGGTTTTCTTCCTCTTGTTTCTTCTTCTTCAACATACTTCCTTGCATTCGATATCATATTATTGGAACATCCAACTATTTCCCTAATAAATTTGTAAGTTTCCCTCAGATTTTTAATTTTCTTATTAATAAACGTTCTCCAGATGTTTATAATGTTTACCGGGATCTATTTTAGCTGCCAAATACGTTGCACTTATGAGATATTAATTTTAAATTACTTGATAAAATTTAATTTAAACTATAAACACTAGTGTACACTACCAAAACGCTCTACAAAAGATGCGGTGCTATTATTTTTCACACCACAAATTTGGTTTCATTACGTATAACGGGAATTTTCTTTTCTCAAATTACAGTTTTTGCCAAACTTTGCATTATATCACTGAATGCCGGACAGATATTCTTCAAAAGATGTAAAGTGTTTATATGAGCAGAGAAAATTGTAATATGCATGACAAGTACAAAGTTCGCCATGGTGCTATTCTTTTTCAAACAGCTGTATATAGGATTCAAAATGTAAAAGTTATAAATTATACTAATGCTGCCCAGCCAAATGACAGACTACATCGTCAACCACTGACGCAATGTAGCCAGCCTCATCATACAATATTTTGTCGCCTTTTTCAGTGGTCCATCGAAAATGCCAGAAGAACTCAGTCTTTTTAATCCCTTGACCATATTCGAACGTACTCTGAAATACCGCGATACTTCCAAGTTATTATAACCTGCAAACATTTTGACCGGTACCTCTATTTGTTCCCTTCCTAAATATACCTCTGCCCGTGCACATTTTTTATAATTCCTCATTCTTACTATACAAAAACTAAATATTCACAAATTGGACTAATGAGGTAATTGTTAACTATTGGCTGATGATGTTATTTGTAGAATCAGCCACTGCTATCAGCAAAAAGTGAGAAATTAGAAAAAGGGTAACATTCAAAAAAGGTACTGCTTGCGCCATCTATGCTTAGCTAGCAACTCTATTAAATTATAACGGGATATTTCCCCAGAGAACTGGTATTTAGTTTGGACTACAACCGGATTGCTATCGGTTGCTGTTTTTGATAAATAACTACAATAGTAAATATGTATATAATAAAGTATAGGTGTGGTGTACACGATAGTCCCATGAAAATACACAATATGGCCTTTACTGAAATGCTTTCATTCTCCTGCATTTATTCATAATTTGAATAGTATTTCCGTTGTATCCTTAAATCACAAAAAGAAAAAATTTTTAATCTTCATTCTTTAGGCAACAAAACAAGAAAATCAAATCCGTTACATATTGTATTCATCTGAAGTTTCATTCAAACTCCATTACCCTCGAATGGAATCTCTTCGCTTCATTAACCTGTTATTATTTTCGAATATTTCAAAAATTTGCTTTCTTCAACCAACTCAGTAACAAAGGCAAAAATCACTTTTCATTTCAGCTTTCCGAATTGGAGCAGAGGGTCGTCGAAGCGGAAGAACGCGCCGAAGAAGCCGAAGATAAGGTAAGCAGCTAATATTTGAATTTCGTATTTCGTAATTTTCCTCTCCACACACTAATAGAGATGCAGAAACAGCTATAGGCGCATTCATAGGATAAAGTATAGGATTTGCGCCCATTATAAATCATCCCTTTAGAATGGCATATCTATGAGTTTGTACCTCCCCCACAGCCAGCAGGAGCTTGTGTGTTAATTCTGCACTCAGTGAGATTACGTTTAATCTCCTTGGCTACGGAAATTTAGTATCCGCTTGAACGTTTGGGGATGAATTTGGGATACACTTCTTTGTGTTTTGTTTTGTTGTTTTTTTTCTTTTAATTTCGTCCCCTTTTGGTTCTTTTGTGGCATGCTGCACGTGATTCGACGACGGCATCAAGAGGTCTCATTGTCAGGTCCTGCGAAAGGTTGCTATCATCGGAATAACGCATCGGTGGATACGTTTACCATTGTTGGTGATGACTAATCGGAGTCGTCCTTGTAGACCCAAAGGCAACTCAGCTCAGTAGCTTTCTGGAGAGGATGTTCAGTAAATCACTTTTCTTGTTGGTTATTTGTTTCGAATAAAACCGAAATCCCTTATGTAAATATTTTGAATCAAAAAGAATCGGGATTTTTAGAAGGGGAGGGGTTGTAATATTTAATGAAAATTGCGTGTCATGGTGGTTGTATTCGGTTTATGCTTGAGCTAGTTATTTTGTTCAAAGGGTGAGATGTAAACATGGACAGGGCATGCCTTAGAAATCTTTGTTTTGTCAGCCTTGTCAAGGGAGAGAGAGACGTGGCATTAAGAGCGGAATCCATGTATTATTTTCGTTTTTCAATTTGGCTGTTCCATGTTGCTAATGTTGGTGTTGGCGTTGGTGTCGTGCTGAGGAGTAAGTTTTTTCGACGATGATTTTAAATTTGATTTGCATACTACAAGTATCAAAGTTAACGAAGCATGCCGGTGGGCGTTTGTCAACATCAGGAAGTGAAATTCGAGATTCAATATTTGTTGAGTAAAAGTGTGTTTATCAAAATTAGAAAGAACACGCGCTGAAATATGATAAAACTCCTATAAACAAAGCATTTTGTGTTGATTTTAGAGCTAGGAGAACGATTAATAGAGGTGCGGCGGTACTAACATCGAATTATATGAATTCATAAATGTAAAAAAAAACTGCTGTAAATGTTCTGCAGTAAAATTTGAAGACATTACTGAACGCAACTTCTGCAGCATTGCTTTCGCAGCTTTGCAGCAGTCAAAATTATGTCCATAAATGCTAATATAATCCGTTGTTAAAGTTATGGAAATTAATATGTAGTTTAATTTCTGCTGAAGTCGAAGTCTTGAATTCGCTATCCTCCCTAGAACAATACAAAGTGTGTTAGTTTTTGTTTTTCTTTTTCTAAATTTGAAAACTTCTACTTACATTGTCGCTTTCCTCTTGGATCACAACTTCCTAGCAAGATAAAAATTTCTACAAAATTGCAATGGAGATTTTAAGTTTATAAAAACATGTGATACCAAACCATTTGTAATAGTAAAGGCCAAGGCCCATAGAATCCGTTGCGTCCGTTGCGTGAATTGCGTCGACTGACAGCTCGATAGAATATACACGTTGTTATGGAAGCAGGCCCATAAACAAAGGATATGACGGAACGGACGGATAAAGTAGATTTAATTTCTACTTTTCAATCCGTTGGCAGTTCACACATTCACACATTGAGAACCATACTTTCACATATTGAGGTTCACGCATTCACAAATTGAGAGTAAGCACTTTCATTGGTGGAGACATTGAGAGAATGAAGAGAAATTGTCATAGCTTGAAAGAAAATATTGAGATTAAATGACATTTAAATTTTTTTATTTCGTTTCGTTCGTTATTCTGCCAACGTATGCCACGGATTCTATGGGACAGTCATTTCCGTCAAATACGTTAACGTCAACCTATCCGGCATCGTAACGGACGCAACGGATTCTATGGGCCGGAGCCTTAATACAGTCCTTTTACATTTATGAACACAAACCCTGCAAAGCTGCAATATCTTTCCATTTATGAACTCACGCAGGGACTTTTAATTACTATTGAGATTTATATTACTTCGTTACTTGAATATAAAAAAAGATCGATGCACAATATGAAAACTTGCAATACGTCTGTGAATTAGAACTTGATCGTACAAGTCTCCATCGAGTCTTCTTGTTCTTCCGCCGAATATGTGTAAATATAATGGAATATCTTCCACTATTGACATAATACAGGAGCTGCAACCATTTTAAAAATAAAACCAAACCACTCTGAATTATAATGTTGAATTCAACTCCTTCTGTGGCAACCACAAAACCTAAAGCCAAAATGAGTCAGACTTCAGCCAACAACTGGGCTTCCAAATAGCCGTTGTCCGGTGCATTGGAAAGAAAAAGTTCTAATTGCATCCATATGACTAAAATACAGCTGGATCCATCGGTCCAAAGGCCATAGCCATAGATGAACTAACCGAGATGGCAAACTCTACTAATACTTTTGAAAAACCATAACTTTCGCCCAGACACACTGTAAGTGAATTACTAACATGTTTACCATTTCTATACCCTGTCAAAAATTGCTAGAATGAGACCAATTTCCAAGTAAGGAAATGAATGAGAGCAATTTCAAGTAAAGTTGCTAGAATGAGAGCGATTTGCTCGCGTGTGTGTAATCTCGATGACGTTTTTTAGGTAAAATGGGCGTGTTTTGCGTAAAATGGCAGGGAAATTGCCATTGATGACAATTCGCCTCCCCCTCCCCCCAGTCATTAGTTTCAGTGTTTTTCGAGGATCTTACCCATTCAAAATATGATTCTCCTTGTCGAGGAGATCCGGCTATCCACAATGACATAAACTCTCTTCGTTTCAAGCTAACACTCCCCTGCGGATCCTTGTACGCTATGTGTTTTTACATCCTACCGGCACAACCTATCGAATGCTACCGACTCGCTATCGATGCAATTGATCAAATAACTAACTTATCTGATCCTCTCGATAATATCATCGTATTCAGCGATTTCAATCTACCTCAACTGCACTCAACTCAATCAGATGATGAATCTTTTTTTTATCACAAACCCTAACTCGAGTAAAGAATGGCTCTTCTTGGATAAGCTTGTGCCAATGTAGTGTGTGCTTCAACTATATGGGTAAGCATTTTTACCCCTGATACCATAAACTCCTTTGTCACGCTCTGTCCCCTTTCACTAACGATCATTGATAACTTTCACCCACCACTTCTTCTTTCTCTTTTCCATAACTCTCCTATCCAGCCCACCCAATCTGCTGCTGCCTCTTCTTACAACTTCTGCGAATTTCCGCATATCTTAGTAAGTGTTCTTTTAATTTCGCCAATGTGTCCCTTAATGATGCTCTCTCTATCTTCTACAGACAGTTATTCAATTCTATTTTTCTCTGTGTCCCCTTTTCTCGCAATAAAACCCCTTCTACGAGCCCAACGTGGTATAATCGTAAACTTCGTTCTTTACGTAACGAGAGAAACAAATTATGGGCCGTTTTCCTTCAATCCAATTCTTTTGCTGACTATTCCAACCAATAATAGTAACTAATTACCGCTCTATAGCTAAACTTTCACATATACGAGTACCCAAACTCCTCGAAAGCATTTTGTACGAAGCCTTAAGCTTCCAGTGCAAATCTCTTATTTCCCCTAATCAACACGACTTTCCGAAAGGTAGATCAACTACCACCTCATCGAATTCGGGCCCTTTGTTCTCTCAGCCTTATAAATTGGTAAAGAAGTTGACGTTATAACAACTGATTTCAATAACGCTTTTGACAAGATATCTAATAAACTAATCCTCTTCGCTAGCCAAAAGTCCTGGTAGCTAGTGCTAATCTTTTATATTAACATTGTAATTTATTAAATTATATTTATAATAATAATAATAATAACTAATCCTCTTCAAATTATCCGTCCTGGGCTTTGAACCTTTTTGCTAAAATGGATATCTTCTTACCTGGATAATCGTTTTTATAGTATTCGTTTCAGGTCCGTCCTATCGGCCCCTTTCTTGGCCACTTCAGGTGTTCCTCAAGGTAGTCACCTAGGTCCACTTCTCTTCTTCCTAACCATTAACGATCTTGAAAAGGTCATTGACCATTCGACACTTTTTCTCTCTATGCTGACGATATCAAATTTTTTAAACCCATTTCCTCACAACATGACTCCAACCTCCTTCAAAAATATCTAAATAGTTTTTCCACCTGGTGCATCGAGCACTGCTTATAACTCATTGTCCCCAAATGTCAACCGATTACCTTCTCACGTAAGTGCAACAAGTCTCCTCCCTGAATTTACCTTCTCCATGGAAAACCTATACCCTTGTTCACTCTTTCCGCGACTTTGGCATATTATGCAACAGTGAGCTTAATTTCCGCTCGCATATTGATGAGATAATTACTAAAGCAAACTCATCACTTGGCTTCGTTAAAAGATGGTCAAAAGAATTCTGCAACCCGTACGTGACCAAATCAGTATACATTACTTACATTCGCTAGCTAAGCGTGGTGTCCCTTTCAATGAGTTCATGTATCCCGAATTGAGAGCATCCAGCGTAATTTTTTACGATTTGCTCTTCGAGGTCTACCTTGGAACGATCCTCTAATCTTACCTTCCTATTGAGACCGTCTCAAATTCATTAACCTGAATACCCATGAGGAACGAATGGACACAGCAGACATTCTTTTCGTTCACTGACTCCTCTCAGGCTCCGTCGATTGCTCATCTCTTTACAACTCCATTTTCTTTTACACTAACGAATTAATCCCCGGTATGCTACGTAATGTAAACTCCAGCCTTTCCGTTTTCGATTTTCGCAGTACTCTTTCCCTCAAATTCGATCTCCTTTACAATCCCTAGCTTTAAAACCTTAATTATTATTAGTTTTTAAGTCCTAGTTTTTAAGCTTGTATTAAACCAAATAAATGGGGACATTAGCCCCCAACAAAATCATATCAATTCACACGTATTCACAACTGGTTTTGATTTTCCAATATCTGGAAAGTTTGCCATCTAGGTTAGTCTATCTATATCTCTCAATTAAAAGATGTTAATGCATGAAAATTTATTTTATTTCAACTTTGTACTGATGGAAGTGGAAAAGTCCTTGGACTCTAAACCTACGAGCTATGTTTTTTTTACTTTACCTAGTTTAGTAGATGTAGAACATGTAGTAAGCCGTGCGGCAGCAGCTTATATAATATGGCCGCATTTCGTTGTCCTATATGTCGTAAATGGCGACAAGTGGGAAGTAACATATTCAGGCACTTTAACACCTAAGATGAGCCCTAGTCTCATTAACATCTAATGAGACTACCCGCAGTCTGTATGGGTTTTGGCTCCAAATGGCTCCAAAATTCGTAGAAACTCTGCCCGGTATTTCAAAAGCCTGGCTCCATATACGAGTAAATGAATAAGTAAGAGGCAAGTACAACGGAAATAGTAAAACCGATAGAGCCGGTCTTGTGTTAGATTACGAACGTTGTAAAAAAGTCTTTAAAATCGGGAAAAAGTGAAACAGAAGCTGTTTCCTTATGTCACGGTGCCGTGACAATGATGAGAGGATATCGGATGTCTAACCATTGGAAGGAGAGCTTTTTTGTTCTCCTGTGTAAATGCAAAGACAAAACGAAAAACTGCAACAGCTGCCGATCGGTAAAACTAATGTCGCATACTTTGAAAATATACCAGCGAGTTCTAGTCGACAGTGTAATATTATTAAATCCCTTGGCAGCCAATGCGGCATTGAGAGGGCAGGTCGATATTTGACATGATTCAGAGTAGGTATACTGTAAATAATGCAGAACTATAGCGACACCTCGAAAGATCTAAGTATCTTCTTCATCGACATCGATATCGATATACAATACTTCTTGCGTGAATTTTGGGGCACCTTTTAGTAGCGTCAATACTAGGATCTAGAAGGAAAATTTTATTGGCAAACCCCAAAGTCTTATATTAGACAGGGAATTATAAATCAGCTTCAAACCTTCAACAGCTACTGAAGTAAATGAGGGGTTTTGCAAAAGTCGCGCCTAGATGTCAGTAGTGAATAATTTCTGAGCGCTACCTTTTTTTAAGTCATCTTTGACATTTCTGAAGTAGACATATGTACAATTTCACGCTAGAACAAAGCATTAAGCGCAGAACTTCCGTCAATTTTTTGTTGGAACGTGAAGCTGAAGTTTTCACGCAAAATCATCTTCAGTGATGAAGCTCATTTCACATTGGATGGATCCGTCAACAAAGAAAATTGCCGTATCTGAGGAGGAGAAAATCCTCTACACTATTTGGTGTAGTTTTTGGGCTGGTAGTCTATTTTTCATCAAAGGTGCAAATGAAAGAGTTGCTATTGTCGCTGGAGAGCGCTGTAGACAAATGCTTGAAAATTGTTGTTGCCTCAAATTTAAGAAATAGACACAGACGGTCTTTATGTGTATCAATTGTGACATAAACTGGCCATCCAGATCACGTGATTTAGCACCATTAGATTACTTTCCTTGTGTTTTTTTTTTTTTTTGTAAGTAAAGTCTATGTGGATAAACCATCAACAATTTCACAGCTGAAAAACAACATTCGAACCGAAAGTAATGAACTTAATGCGATAATACTCGTAGGTATGTCAGCAAGTCCTTGAAAATATTGATGTTCGTATGGGAGCCTGTAGACGTGCTAATGGTGGACAATTAAATGATGTTATTTTTCACACATAACTGCCCAGAGCCATATTTTTAAAAAAATAAGCACATCAGAAAAAATCTAAGTAGGAAGAACTTACATCTTTTATTTAAAATAAAAACAACATCTAGGGGCGACTTTTGAAAGACCCTTTACCAGGGCAGGGGTGATCGTAATATAACACAAAAGAACGCCTAAGAGGATTATTCATTCTTCAAATAAAGCTTTTAGTGTGCATTTTCAGTTCATCGTCCTATTAGTCTTGCTTTCATTGCTTTCTTCTTATTTGCATAAATTACATTATAGACAGTCATGTAAAACTCTTTTTAATCTATGTATGAAATAAGAACCCTGCCAAGACACAAAAAAAAAACGAAAAGAAATATTGCTTGTCTCCGCAATCGATCTAAGAACTAATTACCGTCTCGTATGGCATATTCCATAGATGCATCGATACCTTACCCACCGTCGATGTAAGGATTTGTATTATATCGGGGTCATTACACGCACAAACGCCCCCAAACGAAGAAAACAAAGAAAAACTCGAAAAGAAAAAACAGGAAAAAAAATTAACCGGAAACTCAAATTACTAGAAGTGCATTCGCATGCCAAGACTTTCTTTTCCACTTTCCATTTCGCTGGAAAAAAGAAATAAGTAAATGCAATCCACATACTACCTAACCACTGGGCCGAGATTGAGTGTGGATGTTAACTAACTCCCCTGTGGCTCACGTATTCGAACAGCGCATGTGTCTCCTCTATCACACTGGCAACACTTTAAAATAATGTCTCATATTCAACAAAAAGGAAGCATTCAGAGTATCTTTTCAAATGTTAAAATTGCACTTGCGCTTTATCATAATATCCATGTGGATCGTATGTGGATTGTATGCCTTAGAAAATAAAATAAAGAAAAAAACAACTCAAAAAAGGGGTTGATTTTGTAGTGAAATTTCAAAACATATTTCCCTTGCCAGTGCCACCCTCCCTATCAACGAAATTCATCTCAATCGAAAGAAACCAAAAAGATACGAAAAGTAATTCATCAAAATCACCAACTCTCCAAGGGGTTGAAATGAAGCACGTTTCATATTTTCAACCCCCAAACGAGAAGTCGTATTAGATATAATTATAAGTAAAAGCGTATATGTACGTACATACTACAGCGTCCAGAAACAGAAACAGTTGCAAAATAAATAATTCCAAGCAAACCAAATGACACAGGGACGAGAGGGACTGGTAGTACTTGGGCTTGGACTTGAAGGAGTATCAAATTTGTGTGTTCACTATCGCTATCAAAGAATTTCTTCCACCATCCACAACATTGTCGTCGCACCGCATCCTTTCATTCTGTAGCCATAGAGCGCGGATATATTTTCTCCCCCCGTGGTGTGTGTATTGTGGTGTAGTGTAATCAGGCCTTCTATAGTCAAAACTTCAATAACTAGGCAATAAAAGTGAATTCAACTCGAAATAATTTTTCTCTCAACAAAACCCGTGTCCTTTCAATCGTAAAAACTAGCCGTGTTCCGTGTTAAGTTCCCGCAAAAGCCTTTCGTAAATATTGTAGTGAAATTAGAACGAAAAGTGTCTGCATACGTCCTGTTAAGTGGAAGTGACGAAGATTCTCGGACAACACAAGGTGGATGCTGTACATAAATAAATACCAACTAGTGCGTCCCAACAATGAAACAACAACGAAAAATCAAAAGTTCCTAATTAGAGAAGATGTCATAAGTAAAATTGAAAAAATTGACAAAATCAAACGAATATACACATCGAATATACATGTATACATACATATGTACAATCACAAGGAATCGAAAAGAAATGAATTAAATTGAATATCTTCTAGGAATCTACATACTCGTCGTCGCATACGTATCTACAAACACATCTACAGTTCGATGCACCTATATATAAGAGTACATGTCAAATTGTTAATATGTATGGCGATTGTCGCGACGCGTGCTAATGCCGTTTTGTTGTCAGTCTTGCGCATGTATCGATCTCGGAATTTCCTACAATGGCGGCATCAGCAGGATGTTCTTGTCCTACCGCTGATATCCGTAGTCTGAAGTTAAAGCATTTCCAACAGCAACAACAACAACAGCCAGAAGGACTAAAAACAACTGTCAGTGACAGCTGACATGGTTTAATCGTTGTGTTTTGACGTTTTGTAATTTCGGTTGTGTTTTTCCTCTCTTCGTTTCCTCTGTTTGCGTTTCGTTGCGTTGACATTTTCTGCCTCAAAATGAACAAAACGAAAACACCACGAACACACTAATGTCCTTTTTGATTTTTTTTTAATTTTTAACCCCAAACTCGCATATCGATAAATTTAAGATGTAAATGAAAACAAATGAAAGAAAGAAATGAGAAAAAAGAAAAACTCACGAGACAACGAGACACCACAACTTTCCATATCATTGTGTGCTGCGACTATTTATGTGTGTGTATGTCTGAAAAATTCCTTGAAGAATGGAAAGCGTTTTTACAAAACTTTAAAACTCATTATCCTTTAGGATTATACATATATATTTTTTTAATTTCTTTTTATTCAATTCATGTTTGTATAAAATATTACGAATTGTGTATGAGAAAAGACTCAACGACATATGTATATTCATATCTCCCTGAGTTGAAGGATTAAACATATACAAATACTAAAATCAATTCCGAAAAAAATCATCGATAACGATAAGGATAAGGATATTCATATGTATAGACATATGCATATGTACATAGGTTAAAGGATTCAATTAATTTCTTTCTATCTACTGAGTTTGAATTAAAAATTTATGAATGGACAATTATCGGAAAAAGGTTTGTAATTTAAAAATTATTCTTTGCATAGGTTCTTGTACCTTCTTTGTTGTCGCTTTTAGTTTTTTTTTTTAATTTTGACTCAGCTATAACCGTTCATTCATCATTTGGAACGCCTACTTGTCTGTCCTTATGCTTCTGTACTTTCTGGTGAGTGGTCGTCTGAGACGGTAGCAGCTTCGGGGATAGGTTCATCATGAACATCGATGATGCCTCTTCATCTCCCTCTCCGCTTTATCGCTTTATTTTCGCCTTGTCGTATTTTAATGTTCGATTGCGATGAGGTCCTATACAATAATGCATAATCATCCTTTTATTGACGGCGAATGAAATGGTGGACCAAATGAAGCTTATAAAAAGTCAACTATATGTGGATACACCAGATGAAGGACTGAGCTTCTTCGATTCTGGATTGCCCTAGCGTTTACATTGAGCTCAAACTGCATCCTTTCAAACCATCAAGCATAACACCCGTCTCGCTATGAATGCTCACCAATTTACCATCAAACAGACTTTCGGACGTTACACAAAATCCCTTGAGCGCGCGCTATTTAGGTATAACCAAAAAAAAATAAAATTTTATTGAAATTTTGTTCCAGGCAGGGAGATCATGATGTCCTTGTTTCTTCTTACCATTAATGCCCTCCTTCTTCTACCAAGGACCAACATTGGAGTCCGGAAACAGATAAGCTCTGTTTTGCTGCTGTTGTTTTTCAGACCCACTTCAGTTAAAAATCCATCAGGAATTATATTTGTGTCTGCTGTGCAAAGTGTGTTAAGTTATAAATTTGGCTAAATAGCTATTTTTCTTACATGGGGTGGAAAAAGCTAAAACTTTGCTTGTGCAACTATTGTTTAGTTTTATTTCAACCCTAACAGTATTCCGATAGATCAAAGCCAAAAAAGGAGTCAAAGTTTCTAGTGTGAACGATTTGGCTGATATCAAATGTTCAACAGTGTTTCCTGAAAAATTACCTTTTCCTGACTTAACACACTTTGCACACCAGACACAGATATGTAATATGATACATATGATCCTTTATTATTCTTTATGGAGAAAAATATCTGATATAAGTAATCGAAAGTAATCGAGTCTTCGGCGTTTAGCAGGATATTGCATTCTGCTCCATTTGTTGGCGGTGAACAGGTTTAAGAGAGGAGTTATATTTCTTCGCTCAGAAATTTATCTCCTTGAGTATAACTGATTCCAAAACCTTATTAACGCAAGACTATGTTCTTTAACAAAAGCGATTCAATTTCTTTGGAGCTGGATCGACTTTGGCCACTTTCTAACAACTTCGAAAGTACATGATGTTGTTTAAACAGTTGTTGAAGACTATCGTATGTTGTAAGAAAAAGTTTCTTCTAGTGATTTCGCCAACTTAGGTACACATATCAAGGTCAGCTCCAACGATTTGTGGAGTTCGCGACCTGTGTTTCAATGATGAAATCTGGCAGATTTGCGGGACGGGATCTATAAAAATTATTTTAAAATATTGTAGCTAACGAACGCGTTTGCTTTTTCCTCTATTTAAATAATGATCTGCTATCCAAAGCTAATGTTATCCGCGATTGTTTTGGCATTTCTACCCAGCAAGTTGATTTTCTTCAAGACGTCCTGCTCGCTTATAGGCTTAAGTCTTCCTTTGAAGTCCTCTTTTCTGTGGTGTCTTGACGTTCATGGAACATTATATGCATTTTTCATGCTTGCGAAACAATTGCCTGTGAGAGTTATTAGGTCAGATGTGTTGGTATGTGCCTATACCTATCACAAATAAGGTGAGAAGCCTCGCCTGTCGGTCAGTGGCTCCATTTGAATCAATGTCATCGCCGATAAATTTCATCTCTCGAGTTGGAACTTGCAGACTCTCCTTCAATCTCGACTTGTAAATGAGGACAGTTCGTTTTGCGGAGTTTGATTTGTTTTTCTTGGATTATTTTTGCTGGTGATTAAATCGGATCCTTATCTGCCTGATGATCAGAACCACTTTTCTCATGAAAAGCAAACGAAATTCTGAAAAATCTACCAATTAATGCGGGTGGTTGTTTTACTTTAGACAATGCTCGATTAACTCTTCTTGGAGTGTTACAAAGTTGCCAAAGGAGATACCTGGAATCAGAATACTTTCATACGTTAAAAGCGATGAATTTTACTTCTTATAGCATCATAATGATTATACAACTATAATCTACAACTATACCACATGAAATGTCCGATTTTATAATAAAAATTTAAAGGCCAATAATATTTTTCAACATTATTTTCCCGTAAATTTTTATTCAATCAAAATAGGATCCGCTGGCTTCTATGACATTCTTCCAACGTGTTACAAGGTCAATTATTCCTTTTTCGTAGAAGTGCTGACCTTTTGAGGCAATGAAATCTTCAAAGGCATTTATGACTTCTGCTCGGTTCCGGAAGACCTTCTGGAGGCAAAATGAATCCAGATTGCGGAAAAGATGGTAACCCGTTGGGGAAATATCAGGAGAGTACAGTGGATGCGGACGAAGTTCAAATCCTAACTGCAACAGTTTTTGCACTGTTACTTGTGAGGTATGGGGTCTAGCATTGTCATGCAAAAGGATCAGACCGTGCCTATTGAGCAAAGCAGGTTGCTTTTCAGTCAATTTGGCATGCGATATGTCAATGTCCTCACAATATTTGATAGCGTTTATCGTTTCTCCTGGTTGAAGAAATTTAAAGTGGATTGGTCCTTTCGATATCCACCAAATTGTCACCATAACCTTTTTTGGGTGAAGATCGGGCTTGAGTGTATATTTTGGTTTTTCATCTGCATCCAACCACTGCCCAGATCTTTTACGATTATCATACAGTATCTTTTTGTCACAGGTGACTATCCGGTGCAGGAACGGTTCAGTTTGGTTTCTTATTGTAAGCGATGCACAGATTTCCAGGCGCCGTAGTTTTTGGAATTCGTTCAGTTCATGGGGTACCCACTTATCGTGTTTCTTTACCTTTCCTATGAAAGAAAGGTGTCGATTTATTGTCATTGGGATACTCCCATGCTTTGTGCAATCCCCCGCACCGATTTCGTTGGGTCCGCATCCACCGTAGCACTTAAAACATCGTCGTCAACTAACGTTTCCGGCTTCCCACGTGGTTCATTTTCGAGGCTGAAATCTCCTGAACGGAACTTGCAAACCAACGTCGTATAGTGCGTTCGTTTACCGCTAATTAATGTTTTTCATTGCCAATGACGCATTATGTTCCATTTTAAATTCATAAAGGAAGAGGATTCGAATTTCAACTGCCGACGACAGCATGGTAAATAATTCATAGAAAAAAATAATGGTACTTGTAACTTGAACTCTAAAGTTCTCACACGTCAAGGACACGTACCACTTTATTTTATAAAAAAAAGAAAATTTAACGTTCTGGCACAGATCTTCTTATTTCTGAAATCGGACATTTCATGTGGTACACCCCAACGAGCAAAGTCTCCACTTCTTTTAGTCCCGACTACCCGTTTGTTGTGCTTTGATGTTAAAGTTATTTTTGTTTCCTTCGTTCGTCAGTCGATACTTGTCCTGGAATGTAGCTTTGGGTGAGAGGGGTTTTCCCTTTGTTTTTGATAAAATGATGAACAGAATTATAAATTAAATAAAAACGTATTAGATTTAACTAATACATTAATTGCGGGTAGGGATTCAGAAAATGATCGGTAAAATCAAATTGTGATACATTTGTATGAAAGTTGTGAAGATATTTTAACAATCCCAACAAATAGCAAAAGAGTAGAGATAAAACTATGAAGGAAAGTACGAGATACAAAAGATTAATTTTCATATTTGAAACGACGAAGCCTCGTTTTGCAATTATTTAAGGATGAGCAAGGTGAATTCACCTTGGCGTTGAAAACTCCTTGTGACAGTTTCTATGATTTCTTCGGTGGTAAAACGCGGCTTTAAAACTAGCTCTGTCTGACGTAGCCGATGCCCGATATGTTCACGCCTCTAACCTCCATTATCAGAAGTCCAGTAATTTTCAGGGAATGAAGTTTGAATTGGAATAATTCCTGTCCCTCCTCTTTTGGGGTATTTATCTCCTAGGAAATCGCGTTTCCATCCAAACAAACTTACCCAGCCAACTCGATTTAAAGCTACCTGACTCCAATTTCGTGGGCCCTTTTCCAATTGTATTCGCTATCTGAGGCACTTCCTCTCTGTTGAGTTTTCCTTGCCCACCACGTATCTGTTCGTCTCCTAATCTCTGTCGATACGCATACACAAAAGTTATTATACTCTTAGCCAGCAATAGCAAATTTGTATACTATGTATTTCGAATGTATATGTTAACCGCTTGTAACGAGGTCCTTTGTTATGCCGTCAATGCTGTTTTTGCCACTTTTTCTTCGAAACTCGTATACCCATTACTGACTTTGCTCCCTTTTTCCGATGAGATCAATATCGGCACGATTGAATTAAATATACTTAACCTTAGGTAGGGACGCAACAAGCGGGGATGCTGCCCAAACTGAATTGGTGAAGTTTTTCTTTTCACTTAAACGCGCCATGTAGGCGAGATCTTTGTTTACGACTTTATTTCTCCATCATAGATTCGGAGACTTTCCGGATCGAAACGTTAGCGTTAGTCAATGACAACTAACCCAATGAACTCTAATTGTTTCGACAATGTCAAGGATGATATTTAACCTATGCGCTTCGATGTTGTATCTTCTTGGGTGGCCGTGGCTCAAGTGGTAGTGTGTTGGCTTCCAAATCGGAAGGTTCGGAGTTCGAATCCCAGCCTCGTCCGAAAGACATTCTTTTTTTCAGGCAACTTAATTCACGTTGCCTCTAATACAACAGCAAGTCCAATTACACTAATAATTTAGTCTCCCCATTAAATTTTGGATGCCACCCATGGAGCGAAATAACCACTGAACCCAAAAATCTTTCTTTCTCTCTCTGTCCCATTTTCCTAAAAACTTAACACTTGCTCAGGCATTTTAGGTGTATTAATACCCACTTGAGTGTGAAGTTCTTTAAAAAAAAAACAGAATATCATTCAAAAATATTTTCATCTGCCTTTTATAAAGTACAAATTCATCCGCTACAAATTGTAGGTATTGGAACGATAGGCTCTTATAGGGTGCTTTGTTCGTTGCTCGTAAGAGCGACTTATATTTGAGTAGCCATCGTAGTTTAAAGAAACACAATTATTACAATAAGAGTGTTTCTTTACTTGATCACTTGATCTTCACTTGTCGTTGTTTGAGTTTATCAAAGGCTTTTTTTCATTTTGCAATCCCTGATCAAATAGGTCTTAGTAGAACTGCAAGGTGCGCGACTGCATATCATCTCCTTCTAAATGTATTTACTAGCAAACACTCTCTTGCAATAAAGCCAATAAAGCCAAACGTGCGTGAGATGTGGGACCGTTTTGTTGAAAACACATGTCTTCCACATCCATATCTTCGATTTGAGGCCAAACAAATTTGGTTAACATTTGGCTATAGCGATGATAATTGACAATGACGGTTACACCTTATACATACATGTTCAAAGAAGTATGGACTAATAACACCACCAGACCAAATGATCTTTCGCTTCCCCATATGCGACAATTTTGTTTGTTAACTTATCCACTGAGTGATAAATAAGCCTCATCGCCGAAGAAAATGATGTGTGAAAATTGTTCATCCAAACGCTGATGTTCAAGCACCCAATCGGCTTATGTTCTACGGATCCCATGGTCAGCTTATTTGATATGATTTTAAGCACGGATCAACCCCGTACAGATTTATTAAAGCTTATTGTAAGCATATTCTTGAAACTAAAAATTTCGCTTAAAACTAATTTAACTAAAAACTAATGGGTATAAGCGGTTAAAGAATGGGATTAGAACGTGAGGCATAGGTGGAAATAAGAATGATCTTGAGGGGCAGTTTGCTGAGATGGTAGTCGAACAGAGGCAGAATATCGTTAGCTTCACGAAGTATTCTAGATATTGACTCCAGGTGTGCATAATTCGTTATGTGAAGATTGAGCTAGAAAAGTGTCACAGACCTAAGATTGCGTGGGTTGGTCTTAAAAGGGATAAGTAAAAAAAGTCAATATTACCAACTAATATCTGATAAATAAAGAGAATATCGGCAGTATAAATCGGGGATATAAATTTATAAGTTTCAGAAGATCAGTGTATAGTGGTAAATTTTGGCTATTATCCCAGGGAAGACCACGTAAAACAAATCGTAAAAACCTGCGTTGAACAGCTTCTATCCGGAGGATATGAATTCCATAGTAGGGTGACAAAACTTGACTTGCATATTCAAGAAGAGGCCTAACAAAGTTTATGTAAAGCGATTTGGTATCATAAGGATTGGAAAACTCCTTAGACGAAGCCAAGTGCAGAGTTGGCTTTTTATTTTATCATATGATCAATGTGAGAACGGAAATTGGGTTCCTTATCATAGACAACACCTAAATCACGCAACTCATGCCCTAAGGGAACAGGCAGCAGCGAGGTGAAGTAGTAGGGCGCTTACGGCTATAAGTTATAGCCTTACACTATTGATGTTAAGCTAAAGAAAATTCTTCTGACACCAAGTACAAAATCTGTCTCGATCTTCCTGCAGTGGTAGGCTGTCTGAGGAATATGATATACAAGTATATCTAAAGATTTTCATATGATCTGCGTAAACAGATATGTATGAATTTTTAATGATACAATCAACATCATTAAAAGTCAGAATAAATAATAAGGAAGCCTTGGCTTCAATTCAATATGCCGTTCTGTGTTCGAATCCCAACCGCTCCCGAACGACATTCATTTTTTCAGTTAACAAAAATCAGGTAAGATGAGTAGCTGACTAGAAATTAACAATAAGCCAACTTCCACTAAGAATTTAGTCTCCCCATTAAATGTTGTATGCTACCCATGGAGCGAAATATCCACTGGATCCAAAACATCTTTCTTTCTCTCTTTATTCCATTTTCAAAAAAAAACTTAACACATGCTGAGGCATTATAAGTGTATTCATACCTACTAGAGTGTTAAGTTCTTTAAAAAAAAAAAAGGAAGAAAAGCCCAACTGCAGTACTCGCCATGAAATCGATAGATTTGGATCTTCTTCAACACTTTCACTAACGGCAGCCATATTTTCTGTAAAGCGTGCCTTTCGATAATGGATAGGCTATAAGACATCTGTAACAGCGTCAGTCTCTTCGAATTTGTTTTAGTACGCTCAGATGGACGAATATGTCCATATATTTTTATAGCAAGTGTTCACTATTTTAACATGTTCAGCGATTGCTAAACGATCCATATTGTAAAATGGTAAACCTTAAACTAAACATATACAGTATCGGATAACAGTTCGATTTGACGTATGTAATTGAAACTGGGATGTCAAATCCAGGCCACGTCTATTGAAATTACATCTGAATTTCTACTTGTCCACTAATGGATTTTTAAACCTTTCGAATTTCAAACAACAAACTTAAAGCCGGATTACATTACACTTATATGGATGGACGCAATAGCATGTATCATACATCAACTGTACCTCAAGTCTACTCATAAATCACACAGACTGCAGATATAATTGAACTGTCTCCCGCAAATTCGAACACATAGATACACTCTAATCTTCTGCAAGTTGGTACTTTTCTCAAGAAGGAAAAATTCCTTCTTCGATAGTCTGTCTGTTCATTCGCTCTATCTATATGATTCGCAATGATGCTTTTCGTACGAGTACATATCATAACCGGATAACTTTACTATTTATAAGACGATTTTCCGATTTCGTTTTCTCCCCACAAATATTTTCCAACTATCATTGTATTCGGGGGAAAGCTGTTTAATATCAGTCCAAGCAACCATGCAATTTTATCGTGGCTCAAAGCTTCTTTTAAATACTTAGACATACTTTAAATACTTAGATGGTTATGATGCTGTATCGGACATGCCACAATAGTGCGACAACAACGTGAAATGTATTTGGTCTCTTACTCTTTCCAAATACCCCCACTTTAGTGAAACTTCTATTGTGCTATAGCAAGGGGAGACTTCTCAGATACTTTTGTGGAAAATTCAAGTAAAAATTTGCTGCTGAATCAATTGCTTAATTTTTTTTCCAATTTAAACATCTGAACTCCCCTCGGAATTAAAGGTCTTTTGTGTTTCCAAAGAATAGATAGAATACAAGTAGATACAATACAAGGGACCCATTTGTTAGAATTCGAAGAAAGGCGCCTTTACATCAAATCAATCAGACGGGCCGCTTGACGAGCAGAGATATTAATTACGAGTACCAAGTGCAGGAAAGGGAATATCGTGTATATTGTGTATGCGTATGTGATGAAGGATGCACGCATCATTAATTAAAGTGCAAAGCATAAACGCTGACTGCAATGGATGTCTTTTTGTTTACTTACAAAGTTCGGTAAGCAGACAGATATACATCAAGTTGATGTTGATGAAAAAGACGCCAAATTTTTGGGGGGGAAATTCGTCTGACTGTTGATTCAGTTCTTTGATGAGGAAAATCAATTTCTCATCGCAACATCCAGTTAGTGGGGCTTCTTTTGAATTATCAATCAGCGTTACAGTTGCCCTAATTTGGATGCCAATTTGAATGCTATTTAGGTTTAAAGTTATATTTATCCTTTATTACAATCTCAGAAAGATCTATGTGTATTATTGCATTACATTGAAGCGTTACCAATAAATCCCAGTATCTGTGAAATGTATTTGAAAAAACTTCGTACAAGCGATCGAATGGTGAATATCTTCAACAGATATGTATATATGTATACATACTCGTATTGTACAGAGATCGTTTAAATTTCGGAAATGGTAACTGACTATTGATTACCACTTGCGTGCCTACTAAAGCAGTATACCTGTAGTTGACGTAACTGAGAAAATCTCCTTTCTTTAGGACCGATTCATCGATAATCCCTTTGTCGATCAAAAGCCCGGCCGATTACTAGCTCGTACGTATACGTTGAATTTAAGGTCAGTCGGATGGATCTACGGTCCTTGTCCGGCTTCAGCGCTGTCTAACATCTGGATATTCGTCGTCTTCGTTACAGAAGCGATGGATCTGATGACCTCCTGGTGATATCGCCACTCTGCACTCGATATTCTTTTAAGGATCTGATCCGCCAATTGCGGGGGAACAGCGACCTAAAAGATCTTTTACACAACCTTTGCACTTGATACCAGTGATGCGGAATTTTGAGACGGGTATCGGGAAATGCGATCAGCAAGGGCCTTTAGTCTCTTCCAATAGTTACGCTGTGACGTCAAATTCAATGTTCTATCATATCAATCAATATTCGCCCCATGGAATATCCGATCTTCTTCCATACTGACCAATCTTGGTTCTCTTGTTCTGGCCATAAGTTTTTGATTGTCCAAGCATAAGCTCTCAAATTAGTTGTAGCAAAGGAAGGGCTATAAGTAACATCGACATCTGACCTCAATCTTTGCTCATCCAAATGTTCCCTTTCATTAAAATCTTGAAAATACTCTAGATCCTGATCATTGTCGGTAGACATTCGCCTATTCTGTTTTTGTAGTAAAGTCGAAAGTATTCCGATTTTGAGTATTTCAATGTTCTTTTATCCATGGGAATTTGCGAACGGTTGATTCATGATCTCTGTATCTTCACTTTCGTTGGTTAAGATTAAGAATGATCCAATAAAAGACTCGGATAAGATTTCGCCTTTGACTTTCATAAATTGTAGTTTCTTCAATTAGGCTCTTCAATTTGTTTTCATTCAGGATTCCCAAATGTTTTTGCCCAATCACTCACCATGCCATTGTAGTGATTATGTGTCAATAGAAAGAAATTGCCTTAGATTCTTCTGGCACTTTGTCCAGCTTGTTCAAATGATTGATCGCAGTTGTTTCTGGATGGATATAAATGAGTGAGAGCCAAGGAGTTCTTCCTGGCTCTTATCGAAAAATTTGGAGCGACTAAGATTTTCGAAAAATTGTCTTTATTATCAAAAATGTCATATTGTCTACTCGTCTTCCCTAAATTGCAGATCTCTTTTCACGTACGAGTAGATCACTCTTGTATTTGAAATCCTCATCATTATATTCCTCGTTTCTCAAGATACAGACGTTTTCATTATGAATTCTATCTCTGTCACTGCTTGAATAAGTTGAGTGGCTGGTTTCAGACTCTACTATTCTCATTATTTTGCTGGGTATTATTCTGATCCCTGGCATCGTTACAAGCATGTGATGCTATTATTACTCCAGTGGACCGAGTTTCCTCCGAAATGAAAGACAACGCTTGTGGGATGATACATGGTCTCCGAATTACAAATTGTTGGAGCTGCACAAATTTATTCACACGTTCTTTTGGTTACTAGAAGCGGCAGCGCTATGAGAATGAGGTCAACTAGTCAGAAATTGTTGACCTCATTCTACAGGTATATCTAGCCTATGACTGGAGTAAAGCGCCTGTGGATTAATTTTTTCTGAGATGTGCAACGCGTTTCTATTATTTTCAGATTTTACGTACATACCCAGACTTTCGCGTTCCTTTAGAATGACCAACTTTTCTATCACACATGATCAGAGGACTAAATTGCTACTTCCGAGTTTGTATGGTCTTCTCCCTTTGGTGTTTGACTTTCGTAAAATTGTTCATTTTTAATTTTATTTGGACAAAAATCCTTAAAAAGATACATCTATATTTATTTACATACAATACAAAGGTTTGTATCTTAACAGTCAGTAAGCTCCTAAAAAAAACACTAGACTGACGTTTAAACAGAACATATGTAGCATTTTGTCGAAGCCTGTGACTGTTGTGATACGAATTCGAATGCAGAATTTGTTCTCTTGATTCTGCTAAATACAGCCATTTCATATGACATTTAGCTCCGCATTCTGTTCGGGACTTTTCGCGTTTCTCCAAAGGCCGTTTGTTTTTAAACGAATGGTGAATTCGAGGAGACAGCTCGTGATATGAACTTCAGCCAATTTGTCAGTGTTATTAGAGCAAGTGTTATTAGAGTTATTAGAGTCAAGTGAAAGCAGGAATAATTAAGAAGCTTGGTTAGAATGAGACATAGTAGTACAGATCCATGGTAGTCTTCCCGATGACAACCAACATCTGTCGCCAAGACATGCTTATTGTTCCCGAAATGCAACTTCGCAGTCGATGATGACTAGTTAAGTCAGACCAGTAAGTTTATTTTTTCTTAAACCTGACGTGGGTTCCATTACACTCCTTAATTAGACTGAATTGGATATTTATACGTTTTCTGTATCTCACAGTGACTGTGAACAATTCTGCGTTTCGCTATGAAACGGATGGTCTGCAGGGTACTCGTATCCTAGCTTAAGTTTGTATAGTACCTAGCTTTTACACTGCTTGGAATATCCAATTGGTTTTGTTTTTCGAATTTCTCCTCCTTAAAAAAGTTCACATCATTCACATGGCTAAAAACTATTTCTGAACGATACGAGTATATTTTCACAAGTTTCTGAGAGTCAGTTATTAGGTACCTGGTTTTATCCTGATTCTATCAATAGAAGTGTGATTAATAAATTCGTTGAGTTTCTTATTTATGTGCTTTACCCTAATGTCTTTTTCAGATTTGTTTTGCTCTTTTATTCAAGTTTTGCCTCTGTGACTTATCCATAAAAGATTTAGACGTAGACCTTAACCTTCTCGATGGATATCACATTAATGAATTTCGAATTAAAAGTCCCTGTTCAAAAATTTAATAATACAATTCCAGAAAATTTATTAATCGCTCTGCCTCGTTGTTTAAGAGAGGCAATTGCTTTGAGATATTTCGTGGAGGGAGTCGCATCCATAGACCAAAGGCATCCCTCAACGGTGAGGATGATGACGTGTTTTGCAGTTTCTCCAAACAAAAAAGTACACGAAAATTTCCCAAAAGAAGTAAAAAGGAAAAAAAAACTATCCATTATGTCGACTCATTTCCTCCTGTTTTCTATGCGATTCTACTCATTCCATTGATGTACTTGTATTTATATACATATGACGACAAAAGGAGTATGTCGTTGAAAAATCACCATAATTTGGCTGCCATCCAGACTCTCGGTCTGTCTGAGTTGGTATGGCTCTATTTGATTGTTTGGTTGATATTTTCCGGTGGTGATGGTTATGGTGCTGCCGGAGACGCCGTCACTACCAATGGGTAACTTCTCTCTGTCTGCTCATCGCATCTTTGCGGCATAAATTTTCATTTTTTGATTCGCCCTTTTCATTATAAACTATTACTCGTGAGAAGGACACACTCGTATCTGAATTCGACGCTAAACCCAAGCAATTCAACATGCTCGCATGTACTGCATGAATGTGATATTAAAACGCGAAAAATTTAAAAACTACAAACAAAAAAAAAAAAAACAACGGAAGAAAGCGCTGGGGTATAGAATCACGGCGGAAGCAGCAGCAAAGTCTAGAGCCGCAACCAATTTGCGACTATCGGCGAGACAAATCCCAATTAAACGCTGATGGGAGTGTAATTATTTAAACTGCAAAAATACGCACGTGGTTGCGATTGCAGCTGTGGCTGTGAAAAGTAAAATATGAAGTTGAACTCAATTCCCCATATGACAGCGCTTGAATCACCTAGAGAAAATCAGCTTTATTCATACAATTCACTGTCAATGACCAGACTCATACCTAGACACATCCCCACTAACAGGATCTTTATGAAGCTCATACATAACACGTGACGGAGCAATTATTCAAAAATTTAATTCAGGTTGCCTTCTTCCAGGAAATACAAATTTTAAAAGATGTACGAATATGTAGCCTTAAATGTGTCAGCTAAATTCCCTTGTATGATGTTTTCTGTTTGACTTTTACTCTTTAAAAAAATTTGGTACGCGAAACTGCCAACAGCAGATCTTGCCATACTGTTTCCGTGGCAAATCTGCAATAAAGCCTTATATTTGGTGATGTGCCAAAGGAGTTCACTTTAAGGCCTATATTTTATATCTGAGATTCCAACTTTCGAGCACACACTCTTCAAACCAGATCTTTCAGCTGCTTTGAATACCTCATCCACTAATCCGCAAGGTCCAGCTGCTTTCTTGGATTCAAGCTCAGATATTGCTATCCTTACTTCGTTTTGGTCAGGCAAACGGAAGTTTTAGTTACGACCGCCTAAGTTGAGTGGTCTATTTTGCCTGCTGGCGGGATGATGGGTTTTATCGGCCTTATACAATCTGCAGAAAGTTTTCCCATATTCTCAGCATTGACTGTGCTAATACAAGGTTTCCTTCTTTTTGTACGGGTTTTGTTGCCTTGACACATTCATTTTACCTTTTGGTAAAAATTCTATACGTTGTTCCTGGAGTACGAACTGTCAATATCTTCCATCACGCGCTTCTAGTCCTCTTTTTTCTTATTCTGGAGAAGCCGATGTTGTTCCCATCTCTCTTGTTCGAAAGGCTCACGAGCGGCTCTCGTCCTTCGTTGCAGGGTTTGCCGGCTTTCTTCATAAAACCAGATATTTCTTAGTGATAGTCGGGTGAAACACAGCACATCAGCCGCGACACATTGGCAGGGTTACAACTGATCATGAATGAACTAGCAAAGATGTCAAACTCTGCTAATGCTTCTGCAACCTTTGGTACTGCTCGCAAATCCACTGAAAAAAAAAAACACTCTTAATAGTCCAAGCCTGTGCCTGTGCACCGCACGTGATTGTTTGGTTGGGTTTAAATTTCCGACAACTTATGCGTAACATTCATTATGGACGTGTAATATGGATAGTATGAGTAAAATATAAGATAAATTCACAGGGTCACACGGATAGGGGCAATCAGTGCATGCCGTTTTTGAAAGAGTCAAAATCTGAAAAGTTTGTTTTCTACACAACGGGTGATTCATTTAGACTTGTGTTTTTTTAATAGGCTTTTTTTTACAGATCACGCGTAACTGGCCTTATGGTGTCGTATTATTCTTATTCAGCATTATTTGACAAATCATCATGGAAAGGCTCACACCTCAACAACGTCTCCAAATTATTCAATTGTATTATGAAAATCAGCGTACTGTGAAAAATGTTTTTCGTGCCGAGTCCGTTATTGTGGTTACCATCCGCAAATTTGAGTCCCAGTGTACGTTATTAGATAATACGCGACCGAATAGACCACATCCAGCCCATAGTGAGGAGAATATTGCGGCTGTGGCGGCGAGTGTGGCTGAAGACCGTGAGCAATCGACTCGACGTCGATCTCAACATATAGGCTTATCGCATTCGACAACTTGGCGAATTTTAAAAGAGGATCTTGGTTTAAAGGCTTACAAAATTAAACTCGTTCAAGAATCGAAGCCGCCAGACTTGGATTTAGGCTTAAATTTCAGTCAATGGTTTTCGCATCGAATCTTGTTCAGTGATGAGGCCCATTTCTGGCTCAACGGTTATGTAAATAAACAAAATTGCCGCATTTGGGCAGACGAACAACCTGAAGAGTAGTTCGAACTACCGCTACATCCACAAGAATGGACTGTTTGGTGTGGTTTATGGGCTGGTGGAATCATCGGTCCGTAATTCTTTAAAAATGAGGCCCAATAGAACATAACAGTCAATGGGGAGCGTTACCGCACCATCCATGCTAACGGAGTTTTTGCTGCCGGAAATTGAAGCCCGTGATGTCGGCAACATTTGGTTGCAACATGACGGGGCTACGGCATACATAGCGCGCGAAACAATGGCTATATTGAGAAACAACTTTGGTGGACAGCTAATTTCGCGTTTCGGACCTGTAAACTAGCCACCTAGATCGTGTGATATCACACCTTTAGACTTTTTTCTTTGGGATGATATTAAGTCCAAAGTCTTCGCCGATAAGTCAGCAACTATCCAAGATTTGGAAGCCAACATTACTCGCGTAATTCAGCAAATACCGGTCGCAACGCTGGAAGCAGTGATCCAAAATTGGACCTTCAGAATGGACCATGTACGGCGTAGTCACGGGCAACATTTACACGAAATAATATTTAAAAAGTAAATGTCAGACATTGTTCTTTCAGGCCACAATAAAGTTTCTACCATCCAAATTCAGTTTATGTGTTTTACTTAAAATTAAATTAATTAATTAGTCTTAATGAATTACCCGTTATGTTCCATTATGCCACTGGTCTTAGGTACTTAATGCTGGCGATCTCGGATCTCGGGATACACCTTTGGCAACGACTCTGGCGTTCTCCTACAATTGCAGTTTTTCTATTTCATATCTTCTCACAGTAGTAGTTCGACTTTGTTGTGGTAGTTGGGAAATCCGCATTCGTTGCATTTGCTGGAACAATTTAGTGATCCGAGTCAACGTTTGCTGCTGGGAATGGTCGAATATCCATAATACTGGAGACATGTTTTACGTTGGTCGCGAAGTGATCACTTTAGCTAAGCGTTTCATTATCCGAAGACCGTCCCCTTGTATGTATATAGTGAGATGAGGAAACCATATCCTTGCTATAGTGATATTTCGTATTTAACCACTGTCCTACCAAAGATGTAAAGATGTCCTCTTTTCTTATCCTGGCGTTAATATCGTTTAGTACGATTTCAACATTATATTGTACTCAGTACATTGCTCATAAGTCTTGGAGAGGAGCTCTTAGAAACATTCTTTGGTGGCACCGTCTTTGTCTTCTGTGGGGGCATGCGACCATAGGCTTATGTTAGCAAATTTACCCTTGATGCGGATGGTCATAAAACACTTGCTTCTTGCCTAAGTCTGCACCGTATGACAAAGTGTGCTACACCAGTTTTCCAGTAAATATTCGTCGTCTTAGTTCAGTTTTTAGGTTTAATTCATTGCTTTTCTACAATATATCTAAAATTACATCCTGAACCCAGGTTTTTCGGATCTGATCCACGATCAGATGGGATTGTTCTCTGTTGCCAAATTTGCACCGTTTGCTGAAAATCCATAATTTTTTGAAAAAGCGCGTAAAGGTCATTAGCATAGTCAAGGTGATTGAAGTATAATGTCACTGCGCCCCCTCATCGATAAATGATAGCAATAACCATTTTCGAATGCAGGACGTTTGTAAGGACATTTGCTGCTGATTGTAGTGAGGATCTTTAAATACTATGCGATATCCAGACCTGTCGCTTTCCAGTTTTGATCGAATCTGAGCACTTGCTACTTTCGAACGCAGTAATAAGTTGTATAGTAGTTGATATAAAGTAGTGGTCGCTAACTAGTGGACGCAGTACACAACCTCATAGCATTGTAAGATGGTGTTTTTCTTGTTTTACTTTCATATCTAGTCATAGATGTTTCATCACTTATGTCACGTAATTAAGTATTGCTGGCTTTAGCATCAGTCATATACCGAATCATAAACCGATTGCTTCCCATTCTTTTTCGAATTAAGAGCAAGACAGTGTTGTTAGTGGCGAAGGAAATTGTAGTTGCCCTTAAGTTGCAACCAAGATTCAAAGAAAAGGCCGAAAGGAAAAAACACCCAAATGCAAAAACATCAGCAAACTTTTGTGCTCGCCAACGAGGTGATCTGAGTGGCCTGTAAAATGTAGCAAAGGCCCGGCAGTTTAAGCAACCCAACTATCGAGGTAGTAGTTATGCAAATGCATTGGAGAAAAATTAGCATTAGATGAAGTTCTGTTAGTTATATATTTTTACGGTTAATAAAGTAAGAAGAAAAAGACTCCCTAAAGTCCTTGAAGTTGCGGGTCATGCACCAGTATGACTTATTCTATGGTCGAAACTTTTTTTAACTCGCCCTTTATGGTTTAGAAGTGACTCAGCGGCATACGCACACTTAGTGGGGGACTTAGGTGGTCAAAACCTTTTTCTCCAATTAAGCGTATACAAGTAGCGTACGAGTATTTTTGACATAACACGAAAATTTTCATTAAACCAATTAACATGAATCTATACTTTAAAGGCAAAGGGTAGCACAATTATTTTTTTTTAAGAAATTTTGTTCGTGTGAAGTTCTTTTGATAACCGTCCTTGCTTAAGCCATTCATTCATTTAAAGCTGTTAAAGAGGAAAAAAAGGGTTCCTTTCATAAACCCTCGTGAGCTCTTTAATTCGTTTAAGTAAAAAACCGCAGTAAATTCTTCCCAAAGGATCGCCAACTTCCTGCCGGGCACTTGTAATTTATTTCCACCTAGTTGCAGTTTTAAGTGCTGCATTTCACAGCATCAGAAGCAGGAATGCCATTGTTGAGACGGGAAAGAAAAAATCTTTACGCGGCATAAGTTGGTGTCCCCAAGGGTGTCATTCCAAAACACCGCACAGACCTAATGTTTCACCTCATGTCCTTAAGCGGCAGAAATTTAGCAAAACGCATACCATACATGACAACGCCCCCCAATTCCAACTTTCCATCGGCAACAACACCAGCGCTGGTACATATTTTTCTCAACGCCTTTAGCGCTTTGGCAAACCTACCAGGATGTCGCCCCTTTTAGACATCGTGCAGTTGTCCTGGTGCTCTTGTCGTCATATATTTTTTGATTGTTTTACCTTTCTTTCATATTGTGTTACCATTTCCATTGCTATTACGATTCTCTTTGGAATGTTTATTTTTTTTTTGGGGGATAAAGGGCTAGGGGCTTTGCTGGTGCTATACTTGTGGTGTGTAAGTGCTTTTCATTTGTCCCTTGGCCGGAGCGATATTCCTCGGAATTGATCTAATTTAAATGAAATAAACGTTCAGTAACAGTAAAAGGGGTTGTGACATCAATAGTAATGGAGAAATGAGTGGCACCGAATGTTTACGGGATGTTGAAATCTCTTAATGATTTATTCAGTCGTGAAATTCCCAAATTTTTTTACAAAACGCATACCATTTGGATGTGAATTGTCTATCGTCTGACCAAGAATTTGATGTGTTCGTACTGTGTTTGAGAATTTTTTTTCTCTTGTTAAACTTTTTTTTATCCTGAATATTGTGCATTGCATTCCTTCTAGTTAGTGACGATTGACAATTTGTCGTTATTCTTGTAACGATTTCATGTTAGAATTAGGTTCTGTGAAAACGTATGATATAGTTGTACAATCAATGTGAATTTTCTTGTTGTTTTATTCCCGAAGTGTCAGTAAAAAGTTTCTCAAAAACCGAATTTTAACAGTAACCAGTGTCTAGGATGGGACAGCAATTTTTGGTTTAAATCTAGCGGTAGAGGCTGCGTTATATTACTTTCGTGCCAAAATCTATAGTCCATAACTTTGACCCAACGGTAGCCATTTGTTCTGCGAATTTTGAAAGCTCAAAGTTCTACTACAGAATGCTTTTTGATTTACGGCTCAGAACAACAACTACCTAAGGGTTGCTCCTTTTTCTTTTTCTATGTCTGAAATGGTGTACAACTTAAAGATAATACCAATGTGCTTCCACAATTCTATATAAGAGCTTTGTTTGAAGTTTCAATAATTTTTTAATTGGTGTACTTTTTCTATTTTCAGGTAAGAACATTCATGGTCTAACGTAAGTAGTACTAAATATCACACTCAAACTTGGATTTTTTTATAATTTTAATGTAAATTAAGAGTCTTCCTTTTCTGCCCATTATAGAACTAAGCAGTCTCATTGTATGCCCTCTTTATTTTTTAAAATATTTAACATGTATATATAAATATAAAACACAATGACTGTTGCAAGTGTTTCCTTGTCCACCCTTGAATCTGAAAGGTCAACCAAATGAAAATGCACGTTCATATGCCTGCGCAGTCTCCGCACTTAGTCAGTTTGACAGCGTGATAATATGAGAATCGCGAATAATGTAATCTCAGCATCGCCTTGCTGTCCCATATGCCTCATGAGCACATTATTAAGCTTCAAGTTCTCCACAGAAGTCTATTTCTTTTGGGACACCTCGAGTTATAAGCAGTTTCTTCGGTGTCTTCGGAGCTAGGAAAAAGTTATGACTTAGTAAAGGGTTTTCCGATAGGGACTTGACAACTTTGAATTAAATTTGTGAACGCACTCTTTCACTAATCATCAAACTGTCACTGTCAATTTATTCAGTAAACTCAACATTTTCATCATTGTAAAGTACACGAACGAGCAACGTCTGCAAATTATAAAAATTTTCTACCGAAATTCGGAGTCGGTGACTGCAACTTTAAGATCGTTAACTCAAATTTTCGGTCGTAATTCTCGCCCTAGTAGACAGGCAATAACAAGTTTAGTGCAAAAATTTGAGTCCAAATATTCGTTGTGTGATGTTGCCGTGTCAGTGAGACAACGGGTTGGTCGAAGTGTCGAAAATATCGCTGCCGTTCAGGCGTCCGTAGCAAACGATCAAATTCAGTCAATTCCACAGCGTTCTCAAGAATTGGGCATCGCTCAGACCACATTATGGCGTATTTTGCGTAAGGATCTTGGTTTATACAAGATCAAGCTGACTCAATTGAAGCCGATGGACCATTAGAAGCGATGTACGTTCTCCGATTGGGTTCTGGAGAAGATACGCCAAGATGATGAATTTCATCGCAAAATCGTCTTCAGTGACGAAGCTCATTTTTGGCTCAATGGGTTCATCAATATGCAAAATATGGGTAATTGTTCGGGTGACAATCCACATGTGCTTCATGAATCACCACTTTATCCACAAAAAATAACTGTTTGGTGCGGTTTGTATGCCGGCGGCGTTATTGGGCCATATTTTTTCGTCGACGATAACGATCGTCACGTTACTGTGAATGGTCAACGTTGTCGCACGATGATCATCGATTATTTTTGGCCCGAATTGGAAGATATGGATTTGGACGACATGTAGTTTCAACAGGATGATGCCACAAGCCACACAGCACACGCTACAATCGATTTATTGAAGAGTAAGTATGGTGAGCGTGTTATCTCAAGAAATGGGCCAGTCGATTGACCGGCTCGTTCGTGCGATTTAACGCCGCTTGACTATTTTCTGCGGGGCTACGTTAAGTCATTGGTTTATGTCAACACTCTGACGACGTTGGAAGAGCTCAGAGCCAACATTGAACGCGAAATAGCGGCCGTTTCGGCCGAAATGTGTGGCCGAGTCGTTGAAAATTGGGTCCAACGAATCGACCGCTGCAAACGTGCCCGCGGTGGCCATATGAACGAAGTCGAGTTCCATTCGTAACATGTTTTGATTGTACTTCAAGCCGATAATAAAGTTTTTGAAGTATGTCAAATGGTTTGCGTTTCATTTAAAAAAAAATTGTCAAGTCCTTATTGGAAAACCCTATAGTTCCACTCGATTATGATGTCAAATGATATATCGTGGATTGAAGAGTTTTTAGGATTCGTGCTGATCGTCTGAATCGCTATATGCTTCGGCTGTAAGCTCAAAGTAATCCTTTGACAACAAATCAGTTCCTTAAAGCTAATATTTCCATTTTCACTTACAAAATATCATTAGATTACAGCTACTGCTTTTCATAGCATGTTATCTTTGTGACTATGCGAAAGGTCGTTATTCATTTTCATACAATTTACTCAGATGTTTAAATACAAGTTTATAGATCTATGAGACACTCAGAACGAAATTGTATGCCCTTGGTCGCTCTATACATCCCATCCATCTAATTCGATAGATTCAAATTTCTTATACTAAATTCCGTTAATATATGGTGAAAATTTCCTTAATAATTTGTTGTTTAAACAACCAATTATCCCACCATCCGTTTTTGTGAGCGTCCGAAGTCTTGCGTCTTAGACATGTGACATTTTGATCAAGTCGCTGAAGTTTAGTACAGATACGAGTACATACTTATTTTGCTTCCATTCACCGGTAGCTTATAATTGTATACTTGTTTTCTACATATGCTTGTAATTGAACAGATTTTTTAAAGATTCTACCTATTGTGTTCGCTTCTGAATGTACTTGAAAGCCCTAAAAGTCTCAAAAGAATCCCGAAGTGTTGTTGTCTTGCAACCATATGTACATCCAAGTTGAAACACTTCGGATTTCAAATACTTGACCTCTGACTAGCTTTCTGTCAGATTGCTCCCGAGAGTGAAAGTTTAACTATTTAATAAAAAAAAAACCTGAATAGGAAATGATGCACCTCTATAATACCTTCAACTTCATGAGACGAACCGGGCTTTGTATCAACACTCTCGGTAGGTACTGCAATCCTTTGAACATGTTTTGTATTTTTTGATAGCAAGACGGGAAGCGAGACTGTGCAAACCTGCTATAAGTATGTTTCCAGGTGAGCTCTCTGTAGAACCTAGCAACGAAACTGCAGAAGGTTAGAATGGATCATCTCGAATTCTCAACAATACCTTACCGAACTCGGTTAATTTCCTGCTCCTATTGCAGTCAAATATTTCTAATTAAATTTTTCAAATATTTTCCTAATTCGTAAAATACGATTTTGTATTTCCTGCAGCTAAAAATATTTAGTGGCCTTGTGCGGTAGAATTGCAGTTGAATTTTATCTGTATTTTTCACTGGTTTCAACTTTTTTTTGCCAAAAACCCCAGCAAACATAATAAGACGGGACAATGTTTGTTGGCCACATTTTAGCTGAGATAAGGAAAAGAATAAATACAACATACCACAAAACTATGGCACTTATATTTTAAGACACAGTCAACACTACAAAACGAAGAAAAATGCGCTAAAACAAAACCACTAAACGAGAAGTAGTGGTGGAAAAGAAAAAACCAAGGACATTTTCGCAAAAGTTGAAAGAATTTGTAATCAGGATAAGGAAATACGTTTTTGTATTTTTTTTTGTCTGTTAAGTGCATTCTTGCACTCCTTTTTTATATCAGCGCGACAAAAATTAAATTTCGTAGTGTGGAAGCTAAAGAGATACAAGAACAAACTATGGCACACACACATATTAAAAGGACTCATTTGGAGATGTTTTGCATACGAAATGAACGTGACAAGTTCAGCTTTCGTGCAGTATTATTTTTTATGATGTCCATAACCCAACAAATTGAACATACACAGTTACATACATTGGGTATTATAGGTACGAGTATAAGTATGACACTTTATTAGTATCACTTAATCAAATGATTACTATCTACTGCATGAGTGCCAATTCAAAACAACGGTTTGTGAGTTAATTGATTACAAATACGATTTAAGCCTTTTGAACGCAAAAGTCCACTGGAATGCTTTAGTATGATGATAGATAATATGATACGAGTACTTTCCAAGACACGCTTTCCTAGTCCTAATTATATAAATCTGCTTATATTAAGACTTCAGGAGACGCTACCAATAACTGACACCAACTTGTTTAAGGTACCATAAATATTAGATCAGAACAATACACTCAGACAAAGAAATAATCCATTATACCCTTTGTATGTTCCCTTTTAAGGAAATGTCACCGTATTTCGTAGAAAGATAAGTAAGTGCTTCAATGACAAAGTGTCTATAGTATCAGTACTAGCACTCACCAATTCATCGCCGAGTACCTGAAGCCTAATGCGAGCGTAGGCCGGACACTCACAAAGCTAGTATTCCGCGGTACCATCATCACTCTCACAGCAAGCGTCGCAGGATGTTGTGTCACTAAGATCCAGCACACTTATATGCTTAGCAAAAGCGTAGTGCCTTGCCACGACGCTAGTAAGCAGTATTTCCTACTGAGGGACAATAAGAAGACCGCTGACCTCGTAGAGATATTTTTGAGCAATAGTCTGCTGACAACCTGAAGAGTTATGCCATCTGCAGTTATGCTCATATGAAACCCAATTGTCAATATAAATCCTAACCAATGGCGCAATTTCGTTGCCGATTTCATTTCTGGTCATTCTATTGTAACCTGTGACTGGAACAAAACTCAGTGATTCAGCCTTCCTATTTCGTTCAGTGAAGTCTTGCATAGTCGAACTAGCTTAGAAGTGGTGAAAGAATTCAGCAAGACTGTCGCTGCAGATGCAAATGTTTCGCGCACTCCACTCACAATATACCTACATATTTCATTGCGCATATACCTACATCAGATTGTAGGTATATTCATTTTCACCGAGCACTCGGAATCTTTTCACGTTCGCTCAGGTGTATTACAGGATTCTATTCTTGGGCCAGTTCTTTTTAACTTATTCCTTAACGATTTTACTTCCAAACATCCTATGTTAAAAGAAACGTGAGACTTTCTTTTCACCGACGATATTACCATATTAGCTAGTGGGAAGCTCTTAAGAAAATCGAAGATAAAATTTGTATTTTAGAATATTAAGTAAGAGAATTAAGTAAGTTGTTAGAACTCCAGAGTAGTGGAAGTCCTATTCCACTACGAGTTGAAACCAAATATCTTGGTATTAATTTCCAAAACAAGGACAAAAATGGTGAGAGGTATGTTAAAGCCGATGTCAAGTTCCAAACACGTGTCACAAAATACAAAATTACTATTGTACAAAACACTGATTAGACCACTTTTGACCTACAGTTTCTCATCTTGGTTTATGATTTCACCTACTGTAGCCAAAGGTCTTGAGAGCATCGACAGAAAAATATTACGTTTTTGCTGTGGTAAGTTTACAAAACCAAATAAAAAGTGGTTCTCTAATAAAACTCAATACGAGATAACCCCCTAAAATTTATCAAGCAGAACTGCTACCCAAAAAATACTTCGAATAAAAGTTCATCCCAAACCATTGGTGAAATCCTTATAGTACTAGGCTCTAATATCAATAGTTGTGTGTACGATCATTACTCCCTCTCACCTTTTAATCTGTTAGATAACGCATCGTTACGGTTACTAACGGTTACTTTCTATGAAAAAGCACATTCATTTAATCTTAGAGATTGACCGCACATCATTTAAATGGCCGCCTCGGCTTCGCTGGCAGTACTTCAAGCGGTCAGTCCAATTTTTGATGACTCGGTCCAATATGTGCCATGTTATTTCCGCATTAGCGTGTCGAATGTTGGCCTCGAGCTCGTCAAAAGTGGTTGGCTGGTTATCGTAGACTAAGAACTTGGCGTAACCCCAGAGAAACTAATCGAGTGGTGTCAAATCGCATGATCGCGGCGGCAAATTGATGAACGCTCGCCGTGAGTTTGGCATGTAGCGCCGTCTTGTTGGAACCACAGCGCGGATATATCGATGTTGTTGAGCTCTGGCCACAGAAAGTCTGTTAACATCTCTCTATACCTGAGACCATTGACGGTAACGGTGTCTCCTTCCTCATTTCAAAAGAAATAAGGTCCCATTATGTCACCATGCCATAAACCGCACCAAACAGTCAATATTTGTGGATTCATTGATGCTCTGCCGAACACTTGTGGATTGTGTTTACTCCAATAACGGCAATTTTGCTTGCTGGCATAGCCAAAATCCGGATCTCCAGCCAACATTTCAAGTGCCCAATTAGCGAACTCACGGCGTTGTCTATGGTCGTCCGGCTTCAATTCTTGCGTCAACATAATCTTCTACGGATGAAGGCCCAAATCCAACTGCAAAGCAAGCCGGGTTGTCCCTCTGGCGATGTCCAATTTTGGATACTGTCCGCTACGGCGGCTATGTTCTCTTCATTTCATACCTATCTCTTTCTGATTGGTGGCTTAAGATCAAAAAGAGTGTACTCGCGCTCAAACGTTTCCACGGTGTGACGAAACGACTAAATTCACGTTGCGTACTTACAACTGAGTCAGAATTTCGATAATATTTTTTAATAATTTCCCCACGTTCGGCAAGCGTAAAATGTGTGCCTCTTGTCTCATTCTTTTTAATGGTACATTCATCTAGAAGCATAGAAATGGAGACAGCGATTTTTTATTGTGATCAGATGGTAGAAATTTGGTAATTTTCTTAATACAATGAAACTTTCCATTACGGACACCTCTCTTGAACGGGCAGTTTTTCACCGACAGAACATTTTCCAATTAGATTGCGTATGTTATTTATTGCTTTAAGCGGACGCCTCCCCTGAGCGGCAGCGGACAGCGATATTTAAAACCATTTAAACTACCTATTGTGGACCGACATAATCAAAACTTGTCAAGTACCTACGAGAGCAAAACGATTTAAAACAAGTATTAAAAACCACTAATGTACTCGACGCAATTTGGTTTATAAATAGAGCATGGCAACAAGTGGCAGCAACAATAGTATAAAATTGTTTGAAGAAATCCGGGTTTGGAGAAAATGTAATTGTGGGCAATGAAGGATTCCAAAGGTCATTATTCATTTTCATACAATCGTGATCATCGATGCTGAACCCCCATCTCCGAGTTTTATCGTACAATCGTACGATTTATTCGAAGGAACTTCTCCGCGGTTTATTTGCCTTCTGAGGTGCATCTACAAGAATTATGGGATAGAATTTTCACCAATTGAGACAACAATAGGCGCTTGATTCAATATTGAAAAGAATCATTTAGATAGGATCAGGTAATTTCTTTTGTCCTGCAAAATTCACTCAGAAGTTTAAATACAAGTTTATAGATCTATTACCCAGTTTATTCGACAGCTCAATGTGCGTTGAATCAATCCGCATTGGTTCAATACGCTCGAATAAAGACCACGTCAAACCGCATTGAAATATTCAACACGCATGCTTTCATTCCTGCTTATAAAACGCATTGAAAATTTGTAACCGCTTAGAAATATTATATAAACATTTTCAAATCTCATAGAAACATTTTACTCTCTCGCGCTCTCATCATTCTTTCATGTTGTTTAATGTGTATTTAAAATGTGGGATTTTAAACGAAATATTTGGAAAGAAAGAGAAATAAAAAGAATATATTCTGCCATTATCGGGCAGGTAATCAGTTGTGTATTTAAAATGTGTAATTGCAAACGAAATATTTGGAAAGACAAAGAAATAAGAACAATGTATCAATGTTAGTCTCAAGTGTCAGTTCAATCAGCTGTTTGTTAAACTTCTCTCAATTTTCTCTCGCTCATTTTGGATAATTTCATATAAACACCAGCATTTCTACGGGTATTAAACCAATGCGGATAAACTGGGTATATCCGACACTCATAACGAAATTGTCTTTCCTTGTTCGCTGCAGCAGATAATGGAATTTGGTTCAACAGTTTCAAATGTGCGATTTTCACAAGACGACTGAAGTTAGATCAGGCTTACCTTTTGCTGCGTTCTTCCATTGTTAGGAGTGATATTTTGATCAAGTCGCTGATATTTGGTACTGATCCATGCTTATTTTGTTTTCATTCACCTGTAGCCCTAGTATACTTGTTGTCTACGTATGATTTTAATTGAACAGACTTTTTAAAGATTCTGCCTATTGTGTTCGCTTCTGAATTTCGGGTACGCTGCCCTAAAAGTCTCAAAAGAATCCCGAAGTGTTGCTGTTCTGCAACCATACATCCAAGCTGAAACATTTCGGATTTCGAATACATGGCCTCTAACTGACTTTTTGCTTCCTTTCAGATTGCTCCCGAGAGTGAAAGTTGAACTATTATAAGAAAAAAACCTAAATAAGAAATGATGCACCTCTGTAACACCATCAACTTCATGAGACGAACCGCGCTTCCTCTCTCTCGGTACTGCAATCCTTTGGACATGTTCTGTATTTTTTGATGGCAAGACGAGAAGGGAGACAGTGCAAATCTGCAGTACGTACGTTTCCGGGTGAGTTCTCTATAGCACGTAACAAAGAAACTGCAGAAGGTTAGAGTGGATCGTCGAGAATTCTCAACAATACCTACCCAAACTCGGTTGCTTTCCTGATCCTATTGCAGTTGACGACTTGTAATTAAACTTTTCTATTTCGTAAAATAGGATGTTTTGTTTTTAATTGTGGGAAACGAACGAAGGATTTGATCTAGAATACCATATTCCACTTGCGGAACTTACAACGTTGTCTCGGCTGGTTCAAAAATGCAACCTTGATGTAGAAATCAATGATTTTCTCCATTTGAACGCTAATATAAAAGTGGATGATGATGCCTCACCAGGGTTGACAACAGCGAAATTAGTAAGAGTAGTGATTCATTCAGAGGAAGATTAAATGCAAAATCAAGGAAACTTGTATTAATTACTACAAAGGAACCCAAATCTAAAAATATTTGCTTCAAACAAAATTGACGGAAAAGTACTTCAAATTCTTGTGGATTTGCAAACTTACCTTAAAACAACATCAATCATTCCTCACAACAAATAAGTATTTGTGACTCTTTTAATTAAAAATTAGTATTATACTCATAATCGTATATGTAGTGTACTTATCATCATATATGTATACAAGCGTATGCGGGTACAATGAATTTCCTACATTCATGTATATGAATCAAATAAAAAAATTGAAATATTAAGTTAAATTATTTTGCGTTTAATTTCCGCTTTGAAAAGTACAAAGAGGCTTTCAATTTTAAAATTTCCCCTATATAGTCACCTCCCATATGTACATGTGCTGTACATACATATGACATTAAATAAATTCACTCTGCAGTTCTGAAGATTTTCGATGAAATTTATTATTTCTTTGTAGAAATAGTTTGGCGTCCTTGAATTCAACCTTATGAGTATACATACATTAAGTTTGCTTGGCAAAGCGCTGTCCATTTCCAAGGACTACCTACGAAAATTTCAAAGCGTAGAGACTAATATGTAGGTAGAGCTTCCGAGTACAAACACAGCTTCAATCTTTTTGACTTAAAAATAATACTCATCCAAAACTCATCAATGTTATTGGCAAACAATTTTATTTATTAGCAACGGCAACGTCTTTCTAGCATTATACTTTACGAGTATAAAGCATGTTCAGAAAACATATCAATACCTTAAGGTGATGGCAACACTGCGCTTCTGGTTTGCAGAGAATTCTCATTTAAAGAGCGTTTCGATTGTTCTTTTCTCTAGATTTCTCTTTTTCATTTCAATTGGCAATAGTAGTAACACGCAACCTAGGGCTCCGGGGTGTAGAAAATGGCAGCACCATTTATTCATCCCGAAAATACTCGTAAAATTAAGGGTGCACTACATTTAGCTTGACTCAATATTTACTTTGTTTTCCCATTCCCTTCTCAATGGAAAATCTTTCCTGAACAACAATATGAACATGTATTGAAAACGCACACATTAGGGGCGCCGGTTTTCCTGATTCTCTTAGTTTTCTCCCTTTTCCACCCTCTCAACCATCAACTCAACATGCTGTGCAAGAATAGAGCAGAACAGAACAACCACTTGGGTTAAGAAGGTTTTTGGGTGTTTGGTTTCGTCAGATGGGAATCTCTTGTGAGTCATACTGTTGTGCCGGCACTGTACTCATTCTCAGTATCTGTTCGGTTTTGGTGCTCAGTGTGGGACCGATTTTCCCTTTTTTTCCCAATTTTGTTCCAGAACTCGTGTGGGGTGTGGGCCGGAGTAAAGTATTGTACACTCGCCATACGGAGTAGAAACTCTATTCGGTGTAGTAGCTGTAGCAGCGCCGTAGTCGCTTTTTCATCTGATATACACCACTCAGTTCTATTCTCGAGCTCGTTGTGTACGAATTGATGGTGATACGCGTTCTTTCGTTACTGGGTAGTAATTTCCAGATACATTGAGATAGATATTTAAGTGATCGCTATTGGATATTGGATTTATCTGAAAAAAAAAATAATCTAAAGTATCTCACTGATTAAAGATAAAATTTGATTGGGTTAATGAAAATTTCTACACCCTCTACCACACCTCGAAGTCACATTCAAACATCTGTGTACTCGTATATATTTATTTTTTTGTCATCCGACGAATGCATTTGTGAATATTTGTGTATTCGTTGAATGCAGTGTTGTACGAGCATAAACGAATGTGCGTAACAAAAGGCGACCAAGTAGAAGCTAAACCCTAAGCTAAACGAAAGGTTTTTTTTTTGGCTTTTTACTTTTTTCGGATGTCGTATAAATTGTATAGAATTTTTGGTCAAGGTCTATTTCGTTGGCAACAGTGAATGTTAAACAGCCTATTGAGTGAATATCAATTTGTGAATGAAACGCGTAATGAACTCTAAAACGATATAAGGATTAAAGAAAAACAAGTAATTTTGAGAACATCCAGAATCTAGAGTCTTGGATATCTTTTGATCGGTTTTGATAAATGTTAGGGTGAGTGAGTCACATCCCCTAGTCAAGTACGAGTAGTGAAGTTAAGCCAGTAAAACCTGCATTTCACCCTTATGAACCAGAGGAGGAAATCTTTTTTTTGTTTTTTAATATTCTAGTTTCAGTGTTACATCGTGCTGTGGTAGTGAACAATAAGAATAAAATCTTACCAAGAGGGTTGTAAAGTGATTTCTCATTTTATATATTTATACATATATGAATTGCACACTATAGAATAAAAAAAGCAAAAAATAAAAATCCTTGATAATATCAAAAGTTCCATGGAATATTGCAAATAAAAGGATTTTTTTTGCACGGGAACGTTAAAAAAAATTATTGCGGCAAATATAAAAGTATCTTTTTGGTGGCTTTTTTTTTGTTGTAACATACATACTGAAAACGCTATACCGTTGATGTTCATGACTATGGCAGTTGGCAAAATGGGAAAAATGGATTTCGACATGTGCCCATGTAGGTAGTCATTTATTTTTATTATTTATCCTTTCGTACTTTTTTGACATTTTTTTAACAGATTTTATATTTATCGGTTTTTAAAAGGATATTATGTGAGTTTTTGATTTTCATACCTCAAGTGGAGTTATGTACTCCATACCTCATAAAATTGTGTTTAAAATTGAACGATGCGATGCACGATTGACTGTGGAAATTGGTTTGTGGAATAGGATATTTCTTTTAATGTCTTCCAGAGCCCATAAATTTTTTTTGAAACATTAAGACAACCTGATACATATATAGAGAGATTTTTTATATAATATTACGAGCCAGGGACTGAAATTGCGTAAGATTGCAGTATAAGTTAATATCAGCTTAATCGCAAATTTTCGAGGTACCATTTGATCTTTTAATGTGTATTTATTAAGCTAAAGCTAATTTCGAAAGTGTTTTGGTTTTGAGAAACACTTTGAGAAGCCGATAAAAAAGTACTCGTATTGGAGAATTCTTGCCAAGGTTCAAAGAGGAACACAAATAAAAAATAATTGTTCTACTCAAAAGCAGTGTTTGCTAATGCTGAAGCTACTTGCTTTGCTTATCATAATAAATAAATGATTAACATTTTACTATTACATTTTTTCTTTAATTAGTACATTATACATAGTTATTATGGTACATTTGTCGCTGTTTTAATATTGTTGGAAGCATAAATTAATTTTTTTATCTATCTACATTAGAATGTTGACGGTTGTATTTCTATCCGAACGTCCCTTTTCAGTCATTGTTGTTTTTCTGTTTCTGTCTCAATGCTGTGTTCAAACCTGCAGGTTTCGGCCAACCTGTTAAGGTTGCATTACAGTCGTCTGGGTGTCTCCTCGTTAAAAGGTTGCTAAAATCTGTGAATGTGCTGTGGCCTTCGAGCTAATTTCTTAAGGAGCAGGAGGAATAATTAAATTTTGGTGTTTCTGATGTACCACTCTTGAAAACTTTGTTCCAGAAAAGTTGTACCAGCTCTACATTGGTTTTGACAAGCACATCCTCAGAGTTCAGCGCTATAGTTTCACATTAGCTCTAGAACCTGGTTATATAAAGACATTATATTATGTGTTGATATCTGACAGCTGTTCGGACTTGGAGAATTGTGTTTTTTCAGCAGAGACTCATAGGATACTTAAAAATTGTCACCGATCTGTCAACGAAATGGAATCTCGTGAAGTGAATGGTTGCCCAAATACAACATCAAGTCAATTTACACTAATAATTTAGTCTCCCCATTAAATGTAGGATGAAAAAAAAAAAAAAAACGAGACATTCGAGGAAACACCAAAACTCTTCAAATAACCAAAAAGAGCTAGACTTCTAAGCAGTCTTAAAGCTAAGTGTAAAGAAATATTAGATAAAACCTGCAATGAACCTGACAAGTCTGTTAGTTGCAGGATCGGACACTTGGAAAGAGTTGTCCATCTGTGAAATGGTCTTCATACGTCACCACTGACCGGTTTATAGCGATATGTGCAGAATTAAATCTTCTGCAGTTTTGCAGTACTAAAATGAGAAAATTATCCGGAACAAAGTTGAAAAAACTTCTTGGGTGGAATAGTTCATCTTATAATTAAATTTGGTCCGAAGTATCTCCTTATGAGTCTTAGATGTCCAAATTAGTTGTTACGATAGTGAGAACATGTGGCTGAAGTGAACATTTTAAATGAATATACCAGTATATTTTCACAATGGTAAAAGATAGCTTGAGTTTTCTCGGGGTTTAGCTTAATTTTCAACCTTAAATCAACATTAAAGCGGCATTTTGCAAAGTTGTCTCAATATTAAGAGTGATACCATAATCAGAAATTTCTCATGCATTTAATCTGCTGTAATTGCATTCGAATTCGAATCTTGTTTCTGATTTATTACCAATCCGATTTTTTCCTACTTTTATTTTTTATTCTTTTCTTTTAATTTTAATATGTGTCAGTTTTTGAATACAATATTTAGTTTCTTTTTTTATAAAGATTATACTATAGTATTTATAGCAATTATCGTGATATCTTATTTTATTTGGTAGATTTTTTTTCACAAATTTGAAACAGATACAAAGAAAAGTTGAATTGAGTTGTCAGAGGTTTTGTCAGAGTTTCGATATGATTAAAGCAGAATGATATCATAGACAAAAATATCAAAGTAGCTTCATTTCTATATCACCCTGTTTGAATGAAACATCGTCTGTGTTGGTTTATTCGTAAATCTATATTTCATTCATGAAATAAATTTTTGCCAAGTTTTCAATGTTACAGCTTGTAGATATTCCGATGTATAAGCATTTAGAAAAAAGCAACAGCTTTTGCACCGTTAGTTGTGAGGTATGGGGTGGAGCATTGTCATGCAAAAGGATCAGACCGTGCCTATTGAGCAACGCAGGTTGCTTTTCCGTCAATTTGTCATGCAATATGTCAATGTCCTCACAATATTTGACAGCGTTTATCGTTTCTTCTGGTTGAAGAAATAAAAAGTGGATTGGTCCTTTCGATGTCCACCAAATTGTCACCATGAGCTTTTTCGCATGAAGATCGGACTTGATGGTGTGTTTTGGTATCCACTTTTCATCACAGGTGCAAAAACGGTTCAGTTTGGTTTCTTGATGTAAGCCATGCGCAGATTTCCAGGCGCCGTAGTTTCTGGGATTCGTTCAGTTCATGGGGTACCAACTTATCTACTTTCTTTACCTTGCCTATGAGAGAAAGGTGTCGATTTATTGTCATTGGGGATACACCCATGCTTTGTGCAATCCCCCGCACCGATTTCGTTGAGTCCGCATCCACCGTTGCACTTAAAACATCGTCGTCAACTAAGGTTTCCGGCTTCCCACGTGGTTCATTTTCATGGCTGAAATCTCCCGAACGAAACTTTCCAAACTAACGTCGTATAGTGCGTTAGTTTACCGCTACATCCTCAAATGCGTCAGTAATGTTTTTCATTGCCAATGACGCATTGTGTTCCATTTTAAATTCGTAAAGGAAGAGGGTTCATAGAAAACAAAAATAATGGTACTTGTACCTTGAACCCTAAAATTCGCACACGTCAAGCACACGTACCACTTTATTTTATAACATCTGGTACAGATGTTCACTGGAGAACTTCTTATTTCCGACTGAGCAAAAATCAGACATTTCATGTGGTACGACCACGGAAACTCCGACTTTTATCAGCATTAACTAGGGAAACAGTTTCTGTAGTTTTATGTTACATACAGAAATATATGACTTATTTGAGTAGTATGAGAGTGGATGGCTACAACAGTTTCCATTTCTATATGAAACCTATGATAAAATGCTTGTGGTGTTCACCAGGAAAATTGTAGCAAGACTTTTAATCTGGTCCAGCCATTCCGCTGCGTTGAATTTGTTAGTCTTTATTCATCAGACACAACGTATTTTAGGGCTGGTCTGACGGCTAAGGGCTATATACCCTGATCATCGCCCTATCTATTATTATCAAGTCCGTGCTTAATTGTCGATCATTTGCGTTTTAGGTCAAATTTATTTGACCTGGGACGACATACAGATACTTTATCGTCCGATGAAGCTCTGGTTACCTTTGTTTCACTCGTAAATAGTCTGAGCTTTTTTTTCCAGTACTTCGCTCGTTAAAAAATTGCTCCCACAGTTTTCGCCTAGTAGTATCTGCAGATTGCTCACTTTCAATACCACCAGATATTCGAATGCTAGTTTTCCTAGCTGTACCATGGCTGTAGCTTTGCGGCTGATATTTCTTTCAACGGTGTTAGTCACCTTCTTTTTAAAACCCCTATAACTAACATCCAAAGTAATTTTTGAGATGTATTTATTATAGTTTTGCGTTATTCTTTAAGCGGGTCTGTGTTTACTAATTGCAAGTTAAAAGTGTGCGTTTTTTTTTAATATAGGCGGTTAAAATATCACGTCTGTATAAATCTGCTTAAAATAACAGTTTATTTTAGCTTTAACTACCCCGAAACAACTCAGGCAGGCAATGAGAACCAGGAACTGGGAAAAGCGCCTTTAGCAAATTATTATATGTACATATAAGAGCGCAATCTTAAGTCGGTGTGACACTATGGTCAAATGTGTCAACTACGACGCTGTGATTAAGTGTGTCTATTTCCATTCCATACATGGTTTAACAGGAAAAATAATTAAAATAATCTACCTATGAAAGAGTCGTTCATTATTACCTCGTGTGTAGTAGCCAAAAAACCGTATGTCCATCTCTCCGTGCATACATAGTTTTCGTTTATTTTATATAATATTGGTATTGGCAGACACACAAAAGATTTTCGATCTGCTTAATGGTAATGGTATAGGATGCAAAATTTAGGACAGACATGATGACATTCCAATAGTTTTCCTTTTACCCTCACAATTATTGTAAATAGCAGCCGCAGTAATCATTTCTTCTTAGTCCGACTGCTGATTTTTTGTTTCGTGCAATATATACAATATCTGCAGTTTTCCATGATGCCAATTTTAGACACAATCACATTATTCATTTCACTTTTTTAAAATTTATGCAAAACATAAACAAATAAAAGAGTCATAGAATTTCAAGAAAATGTCGATGTGTATAACATTTAGAGGTTACACAATTCGTGGCACATATACGTAGAGTCGTCATTATTGTGAAAGACCCCACAGTTTCAACTCTTGTTTTTTTAGATAACTTAAAGCGAACAACTCAAGTAATCAACTCCTATACTAGGCACAAGATAATATTGTATTTCTGGCAATGAAAAGAAAAACTAAAGTAACCGCAGAATCATTTTGCTATCTTCGGTAATTTTGATTCAATTAAGTGAACTGATGATTGACTTTATCATTGTAACCATAAATACGAATGCTATCATTCATTTCAGCATCATAACTGAGTCAATATTTCACATGAACACAAATACGAAATCATAACGAAATCATGGGCTTGACTCAGAACAGTATCTGATGCAGTAGTAGTCATACTTATAATGTACCCGCAATGGAAATTAGATAAATTAATTCTCGAAAATGACCACAATGGTGGGGAGAATGTGAGCGATAAGAGCGCTTAACAGATGTTTGGAAAAATTACAATTGTTCTGTTGTCCGGCACCAGACATTTTTAAAAACATTAATGGAAATATTCTACTAGTGCCTGTAGAATATATTTATAGATTAAAAATCAGCCATTTGTTGTATTCAAAGCCGAACTTACTTTTTGGCCTACTGGGCAACATTTGTACTTATACAGTTAAAAGCCCATTATAAATATATTTACAAAGTTACAGTCCGCCTTCAGATTAGTAAAAGATTGTAGCTTGGCGATCTATCTTACCTTGAGTATTATTGTCCATTTGCTGAATATGCACAAGCCGGAGTGGTCATAGTGCTTTCGCTTTTTGGACTATCATACCTCCACATTTTTGAGCTGCTGATTGAATAAGTGGTTATATCTTTTCCTCAAAAAAGTTCGAGACCAACTCGGTTTATAGTACAGTGTTATTGTACATACAATATGTTTGTAATAGGCTCCGCACAGTAGAACTGTCACGATTGGCTTTTTGTAGAGCATCAGTTTGTCTTTAAAAATATCTGCTTATTTGAAGGTGTAAAATTAATAACATTAAATTGAAAATTATATCGGTCAAATAACCACCTCCTGAGTTGATGCACAGTTGTGCTCGTTTTACGGTATTTTTAATTTGTGGTCGGAAAACATCTGGCTCAATATTAGATTTCAAGACTTGCATGGTTTGTGGTCTGTTGTGGTAAGCGCGAGATTTCAAAAAGCCTCAAAGGAAGAAATCTGACGTCGTCAGATCTGGCTGGCCAGTTCAAACCGTCAAAACGGGAGATCACACGGCCTGGAAATTGGTGATTCAAAATCTCCATCGTTGCCCGAGCTGTGTGAGCGGTTGCTCCGTCCTGCTTGAGCCAACAATGCTCGAGATCTAATTCAGCAACTTGTGGCAAAAAAAACTCGTTTAACATCTGTCTGTAGTGCTCACTACAGTTACGGTTTCACTGCAAATACCGCACCAATCAGTCACAGAGCAATGGCTCTGTGTGCATTTCATATAGATTCACCGTGCCCCAGAAATGCAAGTTTTGTAACCACTTAAGTGGAAATGGGATCCGTAGCTCGTTATGATTTTGGATACTAAATCATCTTCTTCTTACACCAGGTTTAATAGAAACATAGTAAAAAAAATAGTCTGAAATCATCAAACGCGCTAGAACATGCATCCAAAAGCACGGGCAACATTTCGAAAATTTATTATAAAAGCGTTTTGAAATCTTAAAACGTAACGGTCCTTTTTAGGACCACAAAAACTATTTAAAGGGATATTAAATTTATTTTGTGACCCATTTCCCTGAATAAAATAGTGGTTTGCAATAACTTCCATTGTTCGTAGGTGGAAAAGTCATACACAAAAATCGAAGATAATGAAGAGAAGACAAAAGTTTTGATAAAAAAAGTTAACCGAAAAGTTGGAAATTTCGAGATAAGCGTATTTTTCTGATGAAATTAGTCCAACGATTTTTCAAAATGTTAGCTTTAAAATGCCATAAGTTTGGCTGGCGTTCATCGAACTCGACGAAATTTAGTATTATATGCACACTGAAATTCTGTTTCAAAAATGTGCACAACGGTTTCTTAAGCTGAAACCGTTAGGCCTTTTAAGAAGTTTTACATCGAAATTAGATATTCCTCACTTTAACGGCCTATGACTTGGAAGGGGGTGAAAATAGACCCCCCCACTCCTGCAATATAATTTCTTATTTGCCGTAACTTCAGGAATCCTCAGCTTTCAGGACGAAAACCTATACTGGGACACCCTGTATAATAATAGTAAAATTTCAATAATTACGTATACTTACGCAAAAAATATGCTGGAAGGAAATCCCAAGATTTGATCCAATACGAAATTGTACTATTTGTTACGAGTGAAATCAGTTTTGATTCATAAAACCTTGTACGAAACGAGTGCAAAATTAAGGCGCTCAACTGCGATACGATATTATCTGGTGCGAAACTATTTGGTATTACCATATGCCGTGAAGTTTAGCTTCGGCTCACTACATGATCGTCATCAATGGAATGCGTTAAATTTATTCTCAGCTCAATTGTGGGTGGCCGTGGTTCAAGTGGTAGTAGACTGGCTTCCAAATCGGAACGTTCGGTGTTCAAATCCCAGCCACGCCCGAAAAACATATTCATTTGTTCAGTTAACGAAAATTAAGCAAGATGAGTAGTTGACTAGACATCAACAACAAGCCAACCTACACTAAGAATTTAGTCTCCCCATTAAATGTTGGATGCCACCCATGGAGCGAAATAACCGCTCAGTGGTTAATCTCTCTCTCTTTATCTCTATACCATTTTCCAAAAAACTTAACACGTGCTCAGACACTTTAAGTGTATTCATACCCACTTGAGTGTTATGTTCTTTAAAAAAAAAGCTCATTCCTATAAATTAAGATAGCTCCTCAACTGTCCCATGCCCCGTTGTATTAGGATGTGTTCCTAATACACAATGCTCAGTTAAGAGTTTGAGCAACTTTTATTCTTTCTGTTTAACAGTTCAATGTGATCAGATCGCGTTTAGGCGTTTAACATATACATACCAGTATACCAGTAAGACTTAAGCTGCGGTTGCCGGCTGAAATGGCATTGTTTTCCAACTAGATTGCCAATGATTTACTGGTAGTGTTGGAAAGGCCAGGTAGCAATCCATCATTTTGGCAGCTGCTTCATTTATTTAGCGCCAGGATAATTTATCTATTAGCAATATTGTATAGAGATTCAGGAGATTGAATTTTCAACTTTGGTCTTATTATTGGCGCTTCCAGAAAGATGTGCGGTTGTTACATATAGTATATTGTACAAACATCATAATTATGATGTTTTCTCCAAAAATGCATGTCGCAATACTGCCTTCGTATTTTGGGGACAAAGGAAGTTAGTTGCTTCCCGAATAACCATAATTTCCACTTGAAATATATTTCAGTGATTTGAATGTCTAATACTCAAGCCTTTCTTGTCAAGACCTATGTGAATGTATACATCATGGGAAAAATCCTAGTTCCGCTGGGAAATCTAGTGTCGTAATGGGAGGCACCACAGATGTGGTATGTAGAATCTTGGAGCTAATGTTTTTATGTGCAATTTCCCCAGCATTAAAAATTAACACTGCCCCTTTTGCTTGAACGTGGCAATCGTAATCAGGTGGGGAAGGGTCTTCAGAATAAGGTTGCCATGGGCGCAGCTAATCGTATTATCTAGATCTGACTGTCTTGAACTTTTTCTAGAAATGTAACATTGCACATTTTCTCTATAGCGTATAGGTGTGTATTAGCCTGACAATGGTTTGGAAAATTCAGTGAACTACCTTTGCCCATTTCGGCCCTATGGCTTTCCTACATGAATGGAGATCAATGATTGACTTTTGTAGACAAATATTTGACTGGCCTTCATTAACCAAAGCTACTTTTTTACCACATACTTCCCCACATTTAAAGGTCACATTTGAAACATCGAAAAACTTAGCTCGTCAATATAAGGAATTCATTAAACCTTTTTGGGTTAGGCACCACCTCCCCACTGATCCATAATCCCTTCGTGTTCAATATATCCCTAATGCGTTTGACATTCAAACGCCCTGTGCTCTAAAATTCATTGGAAAATTAAAACAAAAAACCATCGAACAAATTGAATGCGATCAGATTCTGTTGCAACACTCCTCTGGCACATCACAAATTTTATTAATTCCCATTACTCCATCTGGTGCAGACAATCGAAAATTTGTTTCTTCTCATCTTCAAACTAGATAGAGTCAGTCCCTGAGTCTTTCGTTCCTTGAGACAACGTGACTGTATTTGCCACCCTTTCAATGAAAAATTGTCTTTCATTATTTATTTTCGTCACTTGGGATTTATTTTAAAAGTTTTTTTCTTTAAGAAGCAATATTTTCCTTTGAGATTTCATTAAACCATCATCATCATCATCATCTATTCGTAATAACAAAGGTGCGGTAAATAGTGAGTGGTGAGTGACAAAATTTAGTCTTTATCATGTTTGTGTCTATGAAAAGTTGCAGAAGTCAACGCTTCATGTCATATTCGTCACGCTTCATTGACCAGAAAATGTATACACGACTCGTATCTATGAATGACCTTTTACGGTGTAGAATAACAATAGACGTTTTATTTTTTTAGTTTATTTCTACCTACACAGCAGAAACTTGCTTGAACTTGAGTAAGTTCAATTGAATGACATTAAGTCGTTACCCCTCAACTGGTCGCGGAAATAATAATTGTCGGTGTGGGAGGTTTAACGACAGGAACAAGACAGTTACAATCGATGACACTGTTTCATAATTTTACGATCACTGATATTGGCATGGGGATACGTATCTAAACCATTACAAACTCACGCTGCCATTTTTACGATAATAATGATCGAAGCGCTCCTGGTATAGTATAGGATATCATGGGGGGCGCTAAAGAAAAGCGCAATATTCGTAAAACACCCAGTTGAGGAAGATGCAATAAATTTATATCTCACTATTCCCAAGAGGTTGTAAATGTACTCGTATGAAACGATTCTGGCTTTTAAGTTTCATAGTTTTACTGAGAAATTAAAATTCCAAAACGGGGATAAAAATGACAGTCAGAGACAACTCACATCCGTACACGTGCCGCCCTGTGATTTTGTGATTGTGACATTTTGTAGTCGAAAGTTGTGTAAATCTTTTTATTAATTCATGACACCGGATTTATGGACGCTAATTAATTTTCAAAGGCAACACAGAGCTTCGGCTTGGAGTAGAGTATCAAAAGAATACTTCGCTGCATTATATTATAATATATATACATAACTAGCAGGAAGGGAATTCGATGTGTTTTATGCCATTTACAGTTGAAAGCTGTGTACATGCTGTTGGGATGGTGCAGTGGTCCCTTGTTTTATGTTCTTCCGGAATAAATTATGTGCATACAATGTTAAGAACCATTCAATTGAATTAAACATGCACAGAAACTGAATTGTTCGTAAAGGGTTTTCCAATAGGGACTTGACAACTTTGAATTTAATTTGTGAACGCACTCTTTCACTAATCATCAAACTGTCACTGTCAATTTATTCAGTAAACTCAACATTTTCATCATGGTAAAGTACACGAACGAGCAACGTCTGCAAATTATAAAAATTTTCTACCGAAACGCGGAGTCGGTGACTGCAACTTTAAGAGCGTTAACTCCAATTTTCGGTCGTAATTCTCGCCCTAGTAGACAGGCAATAACAAGATTAGTACAAAAATTTGAGTCTACATATTCGTTTTGTGATGTTGCCGTGTCAGTGAGACAACGGGTTGGTCGAAGTGTCGAAAATATCGCTGCCGTTCAGGCGTCCGTAGCAAACGATCCAAATCAGTCAATTCCACGGCGTTCTCAAGAATTGGGCATCGCTCAGACCACATTATGGCGTATTTTGCGTAAGGATCTTGGTTTATACCCATACAAGATCAAGCTGACTCAAGAATTTTAAGCCGGTGGACCATTTGAAGCGACGTACGTTCTCCGATTGGGTTCTGGAGAAGACGCGCCAAGATGATGAATTTCATCGCAAAATCATCTTCAGTGACGAAGCTAATTTTTGGCTCAATGCGTTCATCAATAAGCAAAATATGGGTTATTGGTCGGGTGAAAATTCACATGTGCTTCATGAATCACCACTTCATCCAAAAAAAATAACTGTTTGGTGCGGTTTACATGCCGGCGGTATTATTGGGCCATATTTTTTCGTCGATGATAATGATCGTCACGTTACTGTGAATGGTCAGCGTTATCGCGCCATGATCACCTATTATTTTTTGCCCGAATTGGAAGATATGGACTTGGATGACATGTGGTTTCAACAGGATGATGCCACAAGCCACACAGCACACGCTACAATCGATTTATCGAAGAGTAAGTATGGTGAGCGTATTATCTCCAGAAATGGGCCAGTGGATTGGCTGCCTCGTTCGTGCGATTTAACACCGCTTGACTATTCTCTGTGGGGCTACGTTAAGTCATTGGTTTATGCTAACACGCCGACGACGTTCTAAGAGCTCAGAGCCAACGTTGAACGCGAAATAGCGGCCGGTGGCCATATGAACGAAGTCGAGTTCCGTTCATAAATGTTTTGATTGTACTTCAAGCCGATAATAAAGTTTTTGAAATATCTCAAATGGTTTGCGTTTTATGTAAAAAAAAGTTGTCAAGTCCTTATTGGAAAACCCTATACATGAAGTCAATATACAAAAATATTAGCATACGAGTATTATCGGAAATGGAAAGAATCTTACACTAGATACTGGCTAGTATTTTTTTGTAATATCTCCTTACATTTTGGACCGATTCTACTCATCCAAAATTATAAATACAAATCCGGTTAGCGTCTTCTGTTTCGACATGGGGTGGCCGTGGTGTAGTGGTAGTAGCAAACGCTTCTCACTCGGAGGGTCTAGGTTCGAATCCTGCCCATGCCAAAATCAGTTTTTCATTGTATAATTGGAACTCAGACAAAAAAATTCTGCGTGTGAAGGCATAACACTGACACGTAGATTTGGCTGTTATAAGAGTTTCAAGCAATGAAAAAAATACTGGGAATTATATCTGGAATCACTCTGAGTGAAGAAAAAACTCTCCGTCCTATTCGGACTCCCACCCCTGGAGAGCAAACATAGAAACCAAACACACCTGAGTTTCAAACCACTACAAACAAACAATTTTCCTTTCTCCTCCTTCTATCTTTCCGCCCGCGCCATGGCAACAGTAAAAGGGTATCTAACCCCTTAGGCGCGCGTAAATTATAAAAAAAAAAAAAAAACATATACATACATATGTATGTATATGCCAAATTTTTGAGACAAGGGTCGGGTAGTAGAATGTTCCTCTGTGTTATAAGGATTAAACTAGCCGAAATAAGTGCGACCGATGGGTCGTGCCGAGAACTTCCTGATGAATAGCTAAGTGTTCCCTCATGACTTTTGATATTTAATATCATATTCGAATTTAGGAAACCTATCACCCATAAAAGTTTAACTAATCAAATGTGAGACTCCTGTATTAACAAAATCGTTAATTAACGGTTCTTAAATTGTTGCTATCCCTTGAATAACTCAGATAATTCTGGCCCGATTTTTTTTCAAATTTTCTTCAAATGTGTGCTATGTTATTAAATTTCGATTAGTGTTGTAAAAATTTCGCAAAAGTCCTCTATTTTTAAGAAAAAAATAATTGTATTTTGTGTATGTATGTTTTTAATAACTCCAAACGTGATCCGCGGATTTTGATCAAAATCGAATGGCCACGATTTGGTATGAAGACGCATCATCTGACACAATTTCGAATCGGTACTATTCGTTCGCGAGTATAGTGCGCCAACAAATTTGTCACATACGTACACATACACACGCCCCCGTTCCGTTAAAACGCCGGCAAGCCCCAGATGCAAAATTCCTTGTTAGAACCGATCCTACTCTGACACAGCTTCCAATAAGGGACTGTGTCAACCCTCGCATGGCCTCACTGCTTGCATAGATTATCATGGGATCCTGGGGTTACTACACATCAGGGCATTGATAACGACTTTTAGTGGGGATCCAACTAACATGAACAACACTAAAATAGCAAAACCAAACGAAGTAGACAGAGGCTATGGAGCAAACCCCTTACAGAGAAGTTCAAGAATACAGTGGTCACCCGGTATGCAAATACACACCCCCCAGAGAAGTATTGAGGAAAACGCAATAGCACCAAAACGTGCGGCAGCGCGACAGCAGTCAAGGACGCAACAGTCATTTGTCTACCACAAACTAAAAGAACAGATAAAAACACTTGTCAAAATGTTGGAGGATGGTAAGAAGCGTTCTATCCACCAACCGATGTTAGATATAGCAGCAAAAGCAATAAAGGGGAACAAAGCAAGATTGTGCAGCACTGACATCAAAAATTAATTTAACTCAGTAAATTGGTCATTTATAAGAAGGTCCGAAGGTCAGAAGGTCAAAATGGATACACCATACTACTTGCGAATGAGTGTATCCAGCTACTCCACCAATAGAAGGTTGAGATACGAAAACGACGAAGGGATAAAGTACTATAAAATCTTCGCGGGAGTCCCACAAGCATCAGTAAATGGCCCTCTTCTGGAATATCATATACGACAGAAGGAAAAAAACTAATCGTATTCGCTGACGTTGTAACTGTTGTAAAGAATATTTGCGAAATAGATTCAGTGACAAAAGAAGTAAGGAGAAAGTTATCATCAACATATCTTTTCGCATTCCGTGTAATCAGTTGTTTTAGAACAATTTCGGACGAAGAAGCTTTTGTCATAGCCAGGATGATTCCCATAGATATCCTTATAGACAAGATGCAGAGAGTCTACTCGTATGTATAATAGGAAAACTTCTAGTAACCAAGAGATGACACTCATCAAAAGCATCAAGAAAGAAGAGAAAAGAGCGACGGTGGAATACCACTCCGATGAACCTACAGATTGATCCCATCTTTAGACGTTTGCACAAACTGAAGGCATGGCAACTGCAACTATCATCTTACGCAGTTCCTATCAGGTATCGGGTCACGATGAGGTATCGAAAATATCTATTGTACACCGTTTCGGGCACGATAGCTCGCCTTTTTGCCCAGACTGCCCAAATCAGGAGGCTACTGGTATCTTGGCTCAACAAAAAAAATAGCCGATATTAGTGCGATCGATGAGTCACGCCAAGAACTTCCTGACTAAGAGAACTTGTAGTATTTTGCAGTGGTCTTTGATATTTCATATCCTATTAGAAATGTAAAGATATCACAATTAATTTTCGTATTGAATGCAAGAACTGCTCTATCAGGAAGTTAATTCATATTTCCCAGGGATTGCGAAATCCAGAAATAATTAAATGTGTGATTTATATTCTTAGGTATGATGACAATGATGAGATTTTCTATCTCACAACTCGAATGTAGGAGGGCTTGCACTTGATAAAATCCGGAATACTTTTACCTTATTCACTAAAATGGAAGAATCGTTCTTTATGTCGATTTGGAAGCCAAAGGCAAAGGTTACTTTCTATGGCCTTCACTAACAATTGATAAGTTGCCAGTGAAAGACAAATAAAGACTTCTTTCTCATTGGAACACCCCATATCTTTTTGGCCAGCGTGACGCAGTACATAAGTTTATCGACTACTACGTAAGCTGTCTAGGTTCGCTTCTCATGGCATGCACGAAGAAATGGTAAACCTCCACAAATAAAATCGCATGCCTATGAAAAATCTTTTATTCTCTCGCCTTTTGTTGTCGGCAAAAAATCGTAGGTCCCACCCATCTGCTCACAAGATGACTAGAAAAATAATACTGTCGGTGAAAATGAAAGGCCTTGATCCAAACTACATTGTTACGCGATCATTTTTTTACTGACAGTTTAATATACTATATGGGTATTGTATATTATAGATCCTTCACCATTAAGAAGAGGAAGAGATATAGGCATAGACTTTGTCTCCATCTCCGAGAAAAACATAAAAGTTAAAATGTCAAATTTTATTCGATCTTCACATGGTACCCTATGCTCTGGAAACCGTTGAAGCTACAAATGTGCATATATCTGGAGAAAATGGAGCCTAAGCTCCATTTCATGATCATCATATCATGACCAAATGCTTTTAAATCCGTAAACGTATGGTCTTGGGAATGATTGACTACATTAAATACCTTGCGAACTATTTGAATAATAGAATTTTGAAAAGGGTAAAAAGGGGTTACATATTACATTTCCGAAAGTGTCATATAGAACCTTTACATTTTTTTCTGTAATTTACAAACGCAGAAAAGAATATATAGATCAGAGCTATATTTTCCAAGGAAATTTCTGGTAAAGGGCTGAGGAACAAAATCCAGGACTTAAATCCATAGGCCAATACCAGTAGTTTTTTTTATAAATAAGTAATAGGGTGGCTGGCTTTGACCAAAATCTGTGGAAGAATATGTATGGGGGCTCAGAAACCAGAGCGAATGCTGGAAGAACTCCTCAGGTGACAGTTAGGTAATTCACGAGCAAATCTGACTATCATGACTGTCCAAAATGCACACACAAAGCAGAACAAACATGTGCTTCTCTAATGTCTATAAAAAAATAACTGTGTAACAATCCTCGTAAGAAAAGACTCAACTGTTTACCGCCGTTATAACTACTCTTTGGCTAAACACGTACATAAATGTGATAAGCTTAAGAAACACCAACTCCTGCGGTCACACTTACTGTGTGATTGGCAGCGACTCCGCATAGGATTTTTTATATGAGTATAAAAAAGTAAAAGTAGAAATACGAGTAAATAAAGGTATCACAAGCACACCGAACAGATGCATAGGAAGTCGTTCCTAATACCCATGTAAAAAAACTATTTATAAAAATAAAGCCTTGTTGCAAATTTTTCTAGTTCCTAGTAAAGTAATTTTTCTGAAATATTGTGGCTCAATTGTAATAAAAGAGTGTGTAACCTATCCCCTCGCTGCCATATGTAACTTGTGTGTTTCAACAGGTATTTTCCCTTTCCTATAGATAAGATTCCTTCTAACATCCCTATTCATTAAAAAGGAAGTAATTTATAAGCCAGTAGGAAAACTCTTTTGCATACCCGAACTTTTCGAATGCATAGTCGTATCAACATTTGCTTCCGTACTATAGGCCAACTATCTGCACAAATCAGCACGGTTTCCATGAAAGGTAAATCAACCACCAGTAACCGAACTGAGTTCGTCTCTAGGATGCTTTATGCTTTAGAAGACGGTGATGAAGTCGATGCAATTTTTACAGATGTCAGCAAGGCATTCGATAAAATCTCTCACCAACTTATCATTTTCAAACTGAAAATGTGGCATGGATCAAATCCTATTTAGAAGACCGAGAATACAGAGACATCTTCAATATTCGACCCCATTAAAGCAACATCTGGTGTCCCTCAGGGTAGTCACCTTGGACCAATCGTCTTTATCCTAACGATTAACGATATAAAGTTCATTAATGACATGAGAATTTCCAAAGTCATTTCATTAGCTTCTGACGCCCATTGCTTGAAAGATGACTTAAATAAGTTTTCGGTATGGTGTAAACAAGATTTTTTGGGGTTTAATGTCAACAAATGCCAGGCGATAACCTATTCCTGCAAATGTATACCCCCACCCCCCATCCAAGAAACTACTTCATCTACGATGAGCTTATTCCTTCTACTACCGAAGTACGGGATCTAGGAATAAATTGTGACAGAATTGAATTTCGATTAACATATTGACAGCATTATAAATAAAGCTAACTCTGCACTTGAGTTTATCAAACGAATTTTCCAACCCTTATGTTACAAGGTATATTACTTTTGTAATGCCTCTTCTCAAATATTGCGGCCAAGTTTGGTCACCCTATAAACAAATCCACATTTAAGAACTGAAACAGTCCAACGCAGGTTTATCCGTTTCGCTCTTTGTGGTCTACCTTGGGCCGATCCATACGGATTAGTTCCCTATGAAAATGTGCTAAAACATGCATACACTAAAAAAACGTCGTGAATTCGCTGATGTGATTTTTATCCACCAGTTATTGACTGGAAACATCGACTGCCCGAGAATAACGCAAAATATTTCATTCACTTCTAATCCCCGTAATCTAAGATCCGTTCCACTTCTCCTGATCCGAACTCATCGCACCAATTACAGTCACTTTGAACCTAGAATGTTGCGTATAACAAACAACTAACATACGCCGAAGTCTTTGATCTAAATAGCAGCAAATACGAAATCAAAAAAGCACTGTCCAATATGTTACTCGCTTCCCCGATATAGCCTGTGCATGCCCTTTCTTCTAAGTGTTACGCCTTCTGACCGAGCTCATCAACAGTTATGCAGTTACCCGGAAACCGACCATGAATTGGCACCTAGCATATATGTTGGGTTAAATTTATTGGTCATCTACATAATATCGTTGAGAGACGAGCTGAGGTTGGGATCGGGATGGATAATGTGTTTGTTGCTTAATATTTAAAGAATATTACAATTATTACTTAAATTACTGTAAGACTGCATAATATTGTATAGGGCAGTTATCCCTAATCGTTGTGACTGACCTGAAAAATGAAAAGTTGTCAATACTGATCTTGAAACCGTCTATATAGAAGTGAACTAAACTTACTTCATACAGCGAAGATCGCCTAGATTTTAAAGATTTTCGCCGAGGTGTATACCTATGACTGATCCAAAATCCAGCATCGGTACTAAATACTAAGTGAACCGACAACTAAAAGTACAACCTTCATATGGTCCGAGGCTGCTACAATACATTTGGTTTCGGAACACATTCTATTATATAGACTTTCCAGTTTTGTTCGTTATCCGAGTATTCTGCATTTTTGTGTTAAGAACGGACTGTACAAATCACAATAGGACCATCAGTAGAAAGTTTGTGATTTCTTTGGAAATCCTTTTTCCAGTGTCCTTAAAATTAACTTTGATTGTCATCTGGTTGTCCAAGGAAATCATTTTTAAGGATTTCACTGGCATATACGGGATGATTATTTGATCTGCATGGATGATTATTTTACATTCAGCTTTTTCTAAGAATTTTTCATTCTCTTCGACTATTATCTTACAGAAATCATATTTTTGACAATACTATACCACTTTGGAGTTTTCAACAACTGGATAGTCTTCCAACGAATCTGAAAACTTGTTTTCATGTTCAAGCCTCTGAAAACGAAAACTTGTGTCTTTGAAAAAGACATCTGTTCGCCGCGCCGGGCCTGCAAAATATCATACATACGAGTATATCCCTCGCCCTGTGAAAAAGAACGTCACAGTTAGCAAAAAGACTAGGTCGTCATCATTTCCATTTTGAAGGCCGTAATCTATCATTGTTTGATTAAAAGCAACTTTAATCCTATCATTGAAATTTTCCAATATAATCGTATTACAATCCGGAAGAATTAAATTGCGGGAAATTGGTTGACTTTTGAAAGCGACCGTTTCGTACTCTATTGCTTTTTCTGGCAGAGCATAAAACTGGGTTATTTTACTCGCACTTTACTTTGAAATTTATATATGGTATACATAGTTTTATACCACTACGTGTTATTCGTACAACCTATATAATACTTATATTAATATATAATATAATACTTTCGGTCGTTTTTACAAAACTTTGTCTCTTGAGTTATCTTTGATAAGTAAAGGCGGTTGCCTTTACTGTCATGTTTATAAAAAGTGTTTTTTTAAAGCTGTAAGATTTGAAATTGAAATAAACCACACACAAGCTGAGCAAACGACTTTAGATTTGTTTTATTCGATGGCCAATTTTATGGTATTAATAAGTAAAAATGATTTTGGGCATATAGCCACTACTGGAGCGTGTCAAGAATTGGATCATGGAGCTCCAATTTTCGACTACTTTTTCGTGCATTTGAGGTGTATTCGATGTTGACTTTCAAGGATGTAATCGTTGCTGGCTTTTCCACCGCGAATCTATTTCTGGAGATAATGTCGAACACGTCCTTCAATAACTCGATGTTTTCGACGGCAGTATGGCATGTAGCTCCAAATTTCATGCAGATCATGTTCTTGGAAACAAGAAATCGTTGATCATGGCTCTGTACCGGCCACCATTGCTGGTGACATTTCGTTTTTTTTCATCACTGAACAAAACTTGATTGTGAAAAAGTAGATTGATTTCCAGTTGTTCAGGCGCCCAAACAACGACGTCACGATGCAAATGATGATCGCCTGACTTCAATTCGTGTGACAATTGAATCTTGTAACCGCTTAAAACAAGATATTTGCGGAAAATCTTCCACAAAGTGTTATATCATAGATAGACGTATATGATGGCGAATCAATGAATTAGGATATTCCCTAACGCTGGCCTCAATGGCGCCATATTTTCATCTGTGCGCACTATGCGGATTCTTGTCAGTGGTTTGGAGTCCGAAACAGTAAATGTAGTGCGAAATTTTTCAATTGTTTTACGAATAGCCCACACACTTGGTCGATTATATTGGTCGTAAAATTGGCGCAGCACTCTATAAACATTTTTCACTTAACACTGATTTTGTAAATCAATTTCATCAATTTTTAAACGTTGCCCGGGCTCAAGTCTTTGCAATTGCCAAACACTATATAATAAAATGATCAAGTCAGCAGTCGGTTTAGCTATCAGCTGTCTGAGTGTGGCCATACTGAAAACAGCCTTTTTTTTTAATTAATGGAAGGGTTAGAAGAATTTCTGCTTTCATCATAGAGGCTCTTGTTTCCTAATCTCGTTTGCATCCTTTAGCTTTTAGTGATCCACTTCGAAACTGCCTTTATAACTGAAAAAGTTGGTCCAGACTCTCCCAGAGAGCTGAAATATTGGCACAAATCTAACAAGTATTATAATTACACTACTTTAAATAGTCTGTTTGGTCTCTGTGGGTTAACCTTGAGAAGCCTTGACACAATCGCATTTCATATGAAAATATGTACTTACTAAGGCACTTTCTCTTCGGCAACGTCATATTTCAACAAGATGTAGTAATTGTGCTCAACCGATGTTTCTGATATTATTACACTGCTGAGCGACTTGTATATGCCATCGTCAGTTTTTTTTTTAAATTCCTTTCGGAACTTTCCATGTGGAACAAAAAACAAATCGCCTTCAACTGCACTTGTTTTAAAATGCAATCAATTCTGTTTCGCTCTTAAGACTGCTAAAAATGTCACTAATACTTGTTGTCTTATGACAGAGTGCAATTAAAATTTTCCATTCGTTAGAGTGTTTGAAAAGAAGCCTTTAGGATACAAACTTATTCACCTTTCATTGTCATGAAATTAAATTAAGAACCCTATTCTTCTTTTGTTTCGCCTAAAGAACAGTGTCAAGTGAAAAATTCACTTAAAGTCAAAATTTGTTAAATTATCCGTTTTCAAAAAGAGAAAACTTTTTTTTCCAAAACAAGGATACCAGATGACGGAAAAGAAGAAGAATAAGAAAATGAAAACAGTATTGCATTGCAAAAAGGACACCCTCGGTTGTCTGCAACAGCCTCGCACAAGATGTGACTATCAAATCACAAAGACCCTCTGACTAAATCTTCTCCTTTCTGTCTCTTACTCGTATTTCTTCAGTTTTGCATTTTACTTTTGCTTCACTTTATACTCGCACCATCCCAAGGACTTGTTTAAATTATGCTGCAAGTACATGACAGAGAATATGAAGTCATGGGACGCAGTGTCTGAGGCAACGCCTCTTATAAGGGAGTAAAGGTCCGCTTTGAGATGAAATATGAGCAGATGGCCAAGCTTCTAATTTATGAGAGCTTATGAGGTTTAGTCAACAGGAAGAGGCAGGATCTTAGTCACAAAAAAAAATCATGCTTTTATGTTGTTGGCTATACGTATGGGCCACGTCCTTAACATGTATCTATTGCCCCTCGATGTGTGGAAACATGAAATTCAGACTTTGACTGCATAAGAGTGCTGCATATGTCTTTATTTGAATGGAGGAAATCTTTTTAGATGTTGCTCCAACTCATGTCTATTCGAGCGTAAGCAACATGGGAAAAAACATGTTGTCGTGTTAAGCTCTTTGGCCATTATTGCCGAATGGATTGGGTGGAGACAATCACCCCGTGTTAAGTGGTTGCAGTATGCAGTTGACTAGAATAAGCCATCATTAATACAAATAATGGGGAATTTCTAGGCGACTGAATCCCTCTCGCCATTTGGGAGTAGGGGTGAAACTGGCACACACTGGTATTTTCGGTATGATTTTATGGTTAATGACACCCCGATTTAGTGCGAATTGTCGTTGTTGTGGTCGAAAACAGTTGTGCTCCTGTCCGAGGTGGACGATGGACGATGCTGCGCGTTCAAAAGCTGGAAGCCGATGTTGCACATTAAAATTTTATGCAACCGCATGTGGTGTTAAAATCTGCACTACGTGCCCTTGTACCATCGAGATAGTTGGTTCAATTTAGGAAACCAATGTTTCACTGTTCGGAGGTAGACCGGTTACACGAACACGTTTTATTGCGGGCTTTTGGGTCAGTGCACTTGTTTTTTTGTGCTGAAGATTGGGTTGCCTGGTAAAAGTGATGAAACGAATTCGCCCAGGAGAAAATAAAATCGTATCGAATAAATTTGATGTATTCCTCTGTGTGTGGTAGAAAGATTTCGAAGATACCTAATACCCCACAGATTTTTCAATCAATTTAACACACGATAAAAAATATTTAATGAATGTACGTGTATATTATATGCTCCTATACATATGTATTTACATATGTATTCATTTGTTGGGTAGTTGTCAAATAAAGTATTGCAACGGCATTCAAGTTTAATCTATTTCCATATATCCATATAGTCACATGGGTGATCTCTTGAAATAAAGAGATTAGATTACATTATTTACTATTATTTCATTTATCGAGAAATTAACTGGATTACTTAACATAAGTTGTTGCTATTGTATGCAGCTTAAGCGTAATATATCTTATCCCTTAACACCATATAGAATACTAAAGAATAAAAACGTAGCGATTCCAAGTGGCCTTTCGCCAGAATGAACCTACCTATGCCTATTATCGCATTCTTTACAACAAGGTTTCAAAGAAAGGATATTTCAAGTAAAGGATATGTATGCATGTATTCTCACATTTTATCATTTTGCCCGCCAAGCCTTATGCAGTTTAAAGTCGATTGTTGTGATATAGCACTATTTCATTGCATTTAAAGCGATTACCAGTTTCAGAAGTTATTGCCTCAAATACCTCGCTCCTAGCTCTGGACTATTCAACTGTTCTAAATATGCACCTGTCGTCGACAAAAAGGCCCACATGAGATTTCTGTAGCATCAGATCCTCAGCCCGGGTGGCTTTAAATCATTTTACCTGCTAGGAAAGGTATAATGTTTCGATATTATATCTTTAATCCAAGTGCCACTGGCAAAGATTTTACTGCAATTGAAGATCAGGCTATTTATATTTAAAAAAAGAAGACAAAATGTATGCTGCCACCCAGGATCCATTCCTTCCTACATTTTACTTGCGTACCTACTAAAATGAAACATAGTTATTTTCTTCAACCAGACTGTTAGGTAGCTCCCGTTTTACATAAGACCTCTTTTACTATTGTGCGCCATATATGAATAGGATTTGCTCTTTTGTCGGAGTCACTTATCACTCACTTGGAATATTGAAATAAAGCACTTAGCACAGCGCATGATATTCTTTTCTCGAATATCTTTTCTAGAATATCTCGAAGGCTAAGTTAGTGAGAACCAAATAGAAGAATTTCAATAACTTTTGTTTAAACGCAACCAAATATGTACATCCTAATTTATTTTTCAATTGTCCATACTTCTTCATCACGAATCAGACAACGGATAATAATTGCATAATATATGAAGAATGTTGTGTTTAATATAATTTATTATAATATATTAATATGTTAATATATTGTATGTGCTGGACAAAGACCTTGACATGGCTCCCTAAAGTTCGTCCCAAAGATATTGTCATAAGCAGCCTTACATGTGGTGCAAATCGACGTGAATTTCCAGGATTTAATGATGATATTTAAGGAGCTGATACTTTTGTAATTGGCGCATTAAGGTCTATTTTTTTGGAATTAGGAAGACAATGCCATTCATACTCCTGATCAAATTATCTTCTATGCTTTGAACATTTCAGCATCAACATAACGATCTACATCATGAATAGCCTCTTATTTTTATTCTCAAGCCACAAGCCACGAACAATGTTGAATGTCTTAAGCTGAATCTGGCTGGTAAAACTTCTGCCAATTTCTTTCATTTGCTGCCACATGGCGTAACACTTTTTTCAAGATATCGTATTCGTATTTTTGGTGTAACAAAATTAACACTTGGTCTAACAACGAGTGTGTCAAACTGCAAAAATGGTATATAGGACAACGCTATAAGCACCAACAAAATACCAGCGAGAGAAGAGTATCGAGTCGAAAGACAAATAGAAACAGAAATCCTGTGTTAGAAGAAAGTGACCAACGCAGTCTAAGAGCTCATAGTGAGAGCTCGGGATACAAACCCGGAATTTAGGCCCCGTAAAACAGCCAAGAAAATCTAGTTGTCGACACTTGTAGATTTGTATATTCAAAAATCATTTCCAGTAGCTGCTGAATCTTGGTGATAGACTAGTAGGGCAAGAAGAGAACCAATTTTCAGTCAATAGAGCCGCAGTCCTTCCTCTTTATATAGAAAAGTTTTGCACAGAAACTGAAGCTGAAGCCGTAGCACGGTAAAGCCCCCGGCTCTGATGACTTCCCGCATAGCTTTGTAAATACGAAATACGAAAAGCCGTCACTTTATATTACACAGCTGTAATATTGTCTGTAGTCCTTCTGCAGCACACCGATTGGCACCTGCAATATACAATGTGGCATCCAGCCATACGGATCGACAATCGATCAAAATACATATACAAAAAAAAAGCAACGAATTTCAATTTTGTCACCACATTCTCATCGACTTTTTTTCGCATTACAGCCTCCAGGTTCGTTACCACAAAAGTGACCCGGTAACCCGGAATCGTTAGTTTAGAAAATGTAATGCATAGTGTACGACATATGGAAGTGTCCCAGGCAAGTAACATTCGCGGGTCGGTAGCCCGGTAAGTAAGTAAGCTCCATAGAAATTGGCTGTCCATTCGCCTATAGATATTGTAAAGAAGACTCTTCAGAGGCATTCAAAAAATGCATCGCATGGTACTAGCACCTATTTACTGCGAGGATAAACTGCCTTATGTCCTCAGACAGTAAAAAGCTTTTCCACCACCATCTCTTAGCTCTGAATACGTGAGAGTATCTCTTATAAGCTGTTTGCTTTCTAAATTATAACTGCCCTCTTTGTATCAGAGGAATTTGCCTACAAAGTGTCCTTATGAAAAAGTCTTTCTGATCTTGAAGAATTGGTTTTCATTAATTGGATCAACTCGGATGGTTCTTCATAATTTAAGGTATTTTGAATTGGAAGACGAGGGCTATACTAAACCTCATTGAAATAAAGCAGACATGACCATGATTCAAATGAGCCAGAGTTAATCATGTGTAAGCAGTGGCCGCTACTGCTGGCTCCATTTATCCTAAGGGTTCTTCTGCTGTTGACTCATGCTCTTTCCCTATTCCTTCTATTTGCTACCGCCAAAATCGATTCAAAAGGGACTTGTAATTCAAAGTTTTGTCATGTGGACGTGAAAGTATGAAATGGTAGTCATAGGTTGGCTAGTTCTTTACCCATTTTAATAGCAGGGTGGATGATGTCTTGAAATTTCATTAGCCTCTAAATGAATGAATAATACTAAGTATTGCTGGTTCAACAGAACATCCCAATTGGCAGAGAAAACCTAATTACTAGGCGACAGACTTTAGTCAAATCCTCTTAGTTGAGGATACTCTACCACGTAATCATCCGAAATATCATATACACCCCACAAATCCATTAAAATAGCACAAACTAAAACAGGGAACTCTCGAGTGTAACCAAAGTATTCAAGACCGTCACGTTTCACTCTGAAGTTCTTCACATATTTCCACAATATATTTCACGATGTTTTTTTTTGTATTTTTTATTTTTCTTGTAGTTTTCCACAAATTCCATGTGACGGGCGTCAAAAATAACTTCAGAGAAGAGAACCAACAAATGGCACATGCATTCAAAGTGTTTTTTGTGGAGACTCTGTAGAGATGTGCCATACCGACTGACAACCGGCGACCGTACCGTGCTGTACACATCAAAATGTCATCGTTATTTATTGTGGGTTTCGCCTTTCAATCCATTTTTAGATACTTTTTTCTTCTTCTATGCGCATTTCTGTTGTTATTATCATCTCATCATCGTGGTTGTCAGGGTGACCAAAGAGCTTTATCAACATTTTTCCAATTTGTAGTTATGTTAAACAACTATGTTTTAGAATGACAGACATGGTTCAGAGTACAGCCATCGTTGACTTTGTGACTTTGCTTTCGAAACGTGCTTCCAAAGCCTCCCAGAACTGAAGATTCAGGTGATGTACTAGTATTTTAAATAAAAAGTCTTGATATTCGGTTTTTATTTGAATTTTCTCCAGTACGATCTATAGTCAATTTCCTGGTACGAAATTCAAATCAAATTATCGTTTAAAACTTTTCAAGACAAGCCAATTACCCCTCTAACTAAATCCTATCTCCCAACGTGGAGGAAGAGCCGTCAATAAAATCAGTGCGTGATCTAAAGTCTCAGCCATAATCAACATTGAGAAACAGAAGCTAATGTCATAACTGAACGAAATTCTTCCCTATGTTTTGGAAATTCTAGCCGATAACCATAATGCTTTTGCATGCATACTTATTCCCATGGTCTGTTAAACCTGGTGGAAGAAGAGGACGATTTCGTATCCAAAAGCGATTTGAACTGGCTGGTCAGTTTGTCAGATCTGAAGGCGCCAGACTTCTTCATCTGGGGCTTTTTGAAATCTCGCGTTTACCACAACAAACTACAAACGTTGCAAGTCTTGAAAGCCAACACTGAAGAAGAAATCACAAATTTGGAGCCAGATGTTTTGCCAGCAACAATTCAAAATGTGGTCATTATACCGATATCAATTTTTCAACTTAATTTTATCAATTTTACACATTCACATAAACTTTTCGTCTAAACCGAGCCCAATTTTTTTCATTTCTAACACAAAGGGCGGGAATTCACATTATGACATTACGTTTGCACCACCTTGTATTTGTCAAATAAATCTACAAATTATGAATTTCTCATTGTTGGTGATTGGTTTTTCTTTGTGTGAATAAAAAAATGGATCACGCCAGAAAATGAAAAATTTATAGAGATTTGAAACTTTTGCATACTGTAATGGAAGGATCGTGTGTTAAAAAAAATTAAAGATGTTGTAAATAAACGGAAAATGTCATCATGCAGTGCGCGCAAAATAAATAAATAATAAAAATACAGTGATGAATGTAAGTCTACATACACACTAATATTTCAACGAAACTATGGACAAACACTTCCAAACCTCAAATTAACAACTTACAAATACGAGTACATATCACTTCTAGCAATCCAAATTTATACTATATTACTTATATTATATTTCAAAACTCCTACATTATAGAAGAAACAAAAATACATAAATCCCGGGAAAGGACCAAAAGTATACGTACACATATGATAAAATTCACCGTTAAATATACGAGTAATAACTTCTTTGGCACTTCAGTACTTAGTTGGGCCACCTGTTGCAGCAATGACAGCCTTCATTCTGCTTGGCATCGAATTAAGTATATTCTGGGTTATTTCTCTTGGAATTTGCTACCACTCATGAGTTAAAGCTGCTATATATGTATCTATATCTTTTTTATTATTAATTTAACGTTTTCGAATTTTCCGTTCCAGGTAATCCCACAAGTGCTATGTGGGGTTGAGATTAGTCAACTCGGGTAGAGAATGAAGTTGTTTTGGAGCGTGGTAAATCAACCACTCTATAACAGTTAAGACCATATGCTTGGTTTTCAGTTTTCTTGATTGTTTTAGTTTTCATGTTTCTAGATATTTCATAAGCTGACGGGCTTTTTAAGGGGTTGGCTGGACAAATGCTGTTTTCCATCTGCTCGGAAAGTGTCCTAAAATGTAGGATTGATGAGAAAGCTTACGCAGTGGTTTTTCCAACTTGGAATAACACCTCTTCAGAAGAAGGGGACATATACCATCTGGACGAGAGGATTTGTGTATATTAAGAACTTTAAGTACGCTTGCTACTACACAAGTACGAAAGTGGATTCGTCCAATTGAAGATTCGACGAACTGAAGTGTAGGCGGAGACTAATTGACCTTGTCCAAAGAGCTGACGGCTTGAATGTCATTATAAATGAGAGTTGGGATGGAGGATGAGACAGAATTTCTAATATATTTGACGAACGTCCAAAATTGTTTACAACATTGTAGTATTTTTGCCTCAGTTCTTGGTCGTATTGAAATTTCGCACGCTTAAGGAAGACGTTGCAGTAAATCCTTGATCGTTTCAACTTTTTTCGGTTTTCCTTTGTCGGGTTGGTCTTGAAGGACCGAAAAAACATTTCTCTAACCCTAACAGCATCTTTACAGCTTGAGTCGTACCACGCCTTTTCCTTTGAGGGATGGGATAGTGTGTTTGATCATATCAGCAGCGGCATCCATGTCGTTATCGAGGAAACATAATGACCAGTTAAAATTATTAAAGAAGCGGTTAAGTCCGCTCCAATTGGCTTTCTCGTATTTCCATACGGTTCTTTTATAAATCTTTTCTCTGATATGACACAGTGTTTCGACGAGTCTGGAGCTAAAAACAAGCCAAGCGTGTTGACGGTATGATTATCAACGTTTGGAATCCGCATGGGCTCATTTACAAGCTGGGTTAACACAACGTCCTTCGGGTGTTGTCTGTCCAGAATGTCGAAGCCACCCAGAATTGTGTATATTAAAATTGCCCGTAATAACGATTTCAGTATGAGGATACAGTAATACAATTCTTTGAATGGAGTCAGACAGTGCATCAAACTGGTTAAAGGTCGAATTGCTGTCCAGTTTAAGCATGCCCATTGCTACAAAATTTGTTCAGGTGAATTCTTCACGCCGGAAAGACATTCTTTTTTTCAGGCAACTAAAATCATGTAAGATCAGTGGTTGCCTAGAATACAACAACAAGTCCAATTACACTAATAATTTAGTCTCCCCATTATATGTTGAATACCACCCATGAAGCAAAATAGCCACGAGCCCAAACATTTTTCTTTCCCTTTCTGTCCCATTTTTCGAAAAACTTAACACATGCTTTGGCCCCAGAAGTGTAGTAATACCCACTTGAGTGTTAAGTTCTTTAAAAAAAAATAGCGTCTCTAAGCAATAATTCCCTAATAAGAAACGTCCCCCTTTGACTTACAAATTAAACAAAACTGCACCAAAATTAATTTCGTCCGGAGTCACACAAAGGCCGTCCATAATACACTTTTTTGACAACTATTTTTCGTTTCCGAAGCATTTTTATTAGATTCCCACGAATTAACAACATAGTATCGGTCTCAATTCTCACTATTTTCCTTCTTGAAATCTACGAGTATTAAAGCGCTTTTGCATCGCCAATATTTTTATTATTGTCAGCTCTTATGACAGATGGACCGGTCCTCTCAGTAGTTGTTATTCTATTGATAGCAAGCTTAATTCTGTTCTCCGAGTCATTAACTACGGTTCATTGAGAGTTGATGTAGAGAATCCAGGGAATTTCAGCTACACTAAGCCCTGCAATTATTTTGAATATATAATTTTTATATATACAATACTATCGTACTCGTATAATATTTTTTATTTTTGATATAATCTTCAAAGCTAAATTTAAATGTTCACCATGGCCACACCGATTATCAGTCGCGTTGTATCGTTCTATTGTCGTTAACTCCCTCCCGGTTTGAGGGAGCATTCCTACTTTGGTTTGCTCCTACTTCACGGTTTATTTTTCGCTTAATGCGTTTAGTCGTACGAACGGATACGGATATACTCGTATATGCCTGATGTGGAAATAATGGAAATTACTTTTGCTCCAGAATGATGAAGTATCTGTACTGTTGTTCTATATAAAACGCTGCATGCAATTGCTGATGATGATGACGGTGACGATAACTATGAGCATGGCGATGATGATGAGAATGGTAGTGATGTTGATGTTGAGCTGCTATTGAATCTCTGTGGGTGGATAATCCTTTTGCCCTTTGCATTATGGTCTTTTGCCAGCGAATTATCGGTGATGCATGATAATATAATATGAATATAGACAAAGCGGATTACAGTTAAGATGTGAGTCTGGGCATCTCCTTTTCAGAATGCAATTTAATTGAAATAAGCCCCTCAAAGGAAGTTTTGCTTTCATTTCAGAATTAAAGATTTTCTGATAAGACGGTCGTATTACAAAGAGAATGAAGGAAGGAAATTATTGATTAGTGTTTGTAATTAAAGGTGACGTGCAATTCGATATACTATAAGAGGGGGCTGAAAGGTCTAGCGAAAGTCATATCACGTTTCTACTTATTTTTAGTTGCTATGGACTAAAGCTCTTCTTTGTAGGTGAATTGTTGAAGTAACAAATTGTTGTTCTTAGAAGAAATGTTACTTGGACGTGTGCATGTCTACTAGATAGATTAATATCCTTGGGGTAGTGCTAATGGATGGCTTTGCATTATATTAAATTTGAGGCTGTGTAGGTTGGCAATGTAATTGTTTGGGTGAATAATGATTTCTTTCCATAACTGACATTTTATCCAACCGTGAATACCAAAGCATTTTAATTATGTATTGTTTTGATAATTTTTGGGAAAGCACCGAAGAACCAGAATAGTCAGAATTAGAAGCTATTTCTGAGGATCTCAATTTATTTTCAGCTCCGATCTCATCGCTTTTGCTTTTATATTTCGTTGCATGAAGTAAAGCAACAACTGTCAGAAAAGGTTGATATATGATATACGAGTACAACAAACCGACAACTGTCAGATAAAGGACGATGCCCTAATATACTGCAGCATTCTTTACTATTTTATGTGTATGATATTGAAGCCTTTGTTTTGAAGAGGGTCTAATAACCCAGAAGTCTCTGCGCCATCGAAAAATTTGTAAGACGAAACTTGTTTAATTTCGGATGTCAAATCTTTCCGCTGAGTTCGATCGTAATACACATGATTATCCGCTTCGCATGTTCAAAGCTGGTCAAGTTCACTGGTTTGGGGATGGGGATAGTTTTTTATCAGAGGTGCTTGAAGATAACATGTTACGGATCAGTCGTTACATGTTATGTTATTTAGAATCGCTCATCGTGCCAAAGTGCTAAAAATTTAAATACTTATGCTCTGTCGTTAACCACCAAGGAAATTGCGATGACGATGTCGCCGACATAGAGTCAGTTTGTGGTGGCTAAAATGGCACGGAAAATTCCCTGTATTGTCTTTCCGGTGTGAAGAATTGTTATACGACATTCGTTCGCCCAGGTCTAACACACACACCGCAATATTGAGCGATGTACGAAAAATATGTATAAAAAAAAAATGACCGACGGAAATGAAAATGTTACGAATATCAGCGGATTTAGCATAACGTAATCTTATAAGAAGTATGCATTCGTGTAAGTCTCCATATAAAGAACCCGATAGTAGATAAACCTTAGGCTCAGCAAATCAGCCATTTCAATAGAGGGTTAAGCTTCAGCTGGGATTTGAAGAAAAGAAAAATAAGTGGATCACTCAAATGCGCAGACATCAGCAACCACTTGGGCTCATTAAGGAAGTAATCCAAGATAGAGTGGCCTGTAGAATGATTCTAAGGTCTGCAAATTTGGCAAATTCCACAAGCAGCGCAGTAGCAATGTAGATACATAGGAAAAATATGTAACAGTAGATGTATTGTATGTATTGTAATTATGCGCGTCCCATATTTCAATGCTTAATAACAGAAGAAGAATAAGTATTGGCATTGTCAAACTTATTTTTTCCTGAAGCTAGTCGTAACATACAATGTCCGTTTCAAAGTAAACAGGATTGTTTAAAAATAGGTATTTGTAGTACTGGCAATGACATGCGCCGGAAAGGTATATTCGAATAGAAAGGTATATTCCCATTCGGGCGGTTCGAGGTTCAATACCAGCCGTGACCGAAAGACATCTTTTTCAGGCAACTGAAATCTCGTGAGGTGAATGGTTGCCTAAATACAAGATCAAGACAATTTACACTAATAATTTAGTCTCCCCATCAAATGTTGGATGCCACCCATGGACCGAAATAATTACTGAGCCCAAATATCGTTCTCTCTCTCTCTCTATCCAATTTTCCGAAACACTTAACACGTGCTCCGGCATTTTAAGAATAGTCATACCCTCTTGAGTGTTAGTTCTTTAAAAAAAAAAAAAAAAAAAAAAAAAAAAAAAACGGTACAAAGATAAGCATCGAAGGACTTGATTAAAGAGGCCAAAGAGAACAAAAACTTCCTTTACAATATTGTGACTAGTAATGAAATGTGGTGTTTTCAATAAAATCCATAAACCAAGAGACAAAGTGCCGAGTGGAAGGCGCCAGACGAACCAAAACCCAAAAAATCTTGTATGGAGAAGTCAATGTTAGTTTGATTTTACGATTCCAAGGGCATTGTCCACAAAGAGTTCTTGTACTGGCCCAAACAGTTTGGTGCATAGTGTTTGTCGTATTCGACCGGAATATCGCGCAGAAGGAAGCTGGCCAACTACTTCCCGTATTTGCCTGATTTGCCACCGTGCGACTTTTACCTTTTCTGAAGAATGCCATTGCCGATGAAGGGAAAGCCTTTTGTTAGCGTAGAAGCCATCCAAAAAACCACTTAGGGGGTGGCCGTGGTGTAGTGGTAGTAGCAAACACTTCTCACTCGGAGGGTCCAGGTTCGAATCCTGCCCATGGCAAAATCAGTTTTTCATTGTATAATTGGAACTCAGACAAAAAAAATTCTGCGTGTGAAGGCATAACACTGACACGTAGATTTGGCTGTTATAAGAGTTTCAAGCAATGAAAAAAAAAAAAATACTGGGAATTATATCTCGAATCACTCTGAGTGAAGAAAAACTCTCCGTCCTATTCGTACTCCCACCCCTGGAGAGCAAACATAGAAACCAAACACACCTGAGTTTCAAACCACTACAAAAACAATTTTCCTTTCTCCTCCTTCTATCTTTCCGCCCGCGCCCTGGCAACAGTAAAAGGGTATCAACCCCTTAGGCGCGCGTAAATTATAAAAAAAAAAAAAAAAAAAAAAAAGGGCTTGCACCGACATCACGGACATACCAGCTGACGATCTAAACCACTCATTCGATATGTTTTCAGACCGTGCAAACCGCTGAATTGAGTCGGAAAGGAACTATTTTGAATAAAATAAACCGGTTTGGCCAAAAAGAAACTTTTTGTTGTTTTTATTTTTAAGAAGTCCTGTCTACTTTGGAACGCACCTTTTAAAGCCTGTTTAAGAATCCTCTTCTATTAAATGTTTTTAAGAAAACGACGCCAGCTAGCTTTATGTTTTGGACCTTTCATATTTCACAAATTTGTTATAGCTTTATTGAAACTCTTAGTAAAGTTCTTACTGGAACATTTTTATAGGCGCAATATTTTGGTCTTAATAAGTTCTTCACAGATTTTTTATCAATTTATATCGATCTGTATAGAGCAACTGCCAAGTTATGCACACGTTTTTAATAATGTTTGACAAAGTAATCCTTTAGAATCCAAAGAGGATCCTTTTCATGATCCTATGATACTTAGAACCGAATTACGTGCCTCTACAGTCGAAAGTCGTTGTCTGTTGTCTTGTCGTGTTGGCTAACCTTTCTGACTACGGACATTACAGGAAAACAGCCCAACGACTGTAGATTATTTTACCAGATTTTGCTTATCCCTTTTGCGTTTTTTTTTTCTCAGGGACTGTCATCGCGTTGCTCTTATCCAAGATATTCGACTCTGATTTGCTGCACCTTGGATAAAAGGAACAGAGAATATACGCCCATGTAGACCTGTTTTCTGAATATGTACGTCTAATAAACGGTTTACATAGGTTCGTCTTGTAGTAGTTCCTTCAATATTGCCCCTACGGTGAAACCTGCCTGGCGAATTCTTCTGCTTCCGCTAGATTTTAGGATGGGTTCCATATTGAACCCTCGTACTCGATTCAAAGCTAATGTCTCATGAATTACATGGCATGGACGACCATTAATACTCGTATAAAACGACGAAAAATAGCCCAAAGCATGAGTTAATGTCATGTTTTGCTAAAAACACAAATCCTGCCCGTTTTTGTTATTTTTAATCTGAAGGCGGTCGTTAAAAATACGTACATTCGTACACGAAATTATGTTTTTTTTTTTTTAATTTCAGTTAGGTGTGTTTAATTCATCTTTATGTTTCGCTTAAAGTACTCGTATTAATGGTAATGGCTATATTTAACTAAGAAAAAAATTTTATAAATGTTATAAAAAAGAACTTTTTATCTTTCGAAGCTTGTGCTTTATTATAAGTGACAACTTTAAGCTAACATCATGAATACACATTTTTGTTTCCATTTGACATAAAAAAAACTCACAACATAAGATACTGACATAATGGCCATCCAGATCCCATATAAATTAACATCCTTAACAAATATCTCCCAAGTTTAACATTGGTCATGATGAATGATGTTCATAAATCAAAGAATTTCCATTTTCCATTTTCTTGTGGTCTCTAAAGGTTTGGTTTTGTTCTGTTGTTCTGTCCTAATAAGCATTGATTGGATAAATTGCATTAAAGAAAAATAAAAAATTAAATTGAAGAAATAAGAAAACATTCGAAATAAAGCAGGTGCGCTTTTATACGAGTATGTTTGCTGAAAGTGAAAATGTTCTGAAGTAGTCGTAGTGCCATTGGATTTTCCATTTGTTGGATAGTCTTTCAGCAGATTGTGCAGGCGTGTTAAATCTCTGATCCGTGTAATCGAAAATGTTTGTACCGTAGAAGTTTTTTCTCGTAAATTCTTTTTGTCTCACTCACAGTCACAGAGTAAATTTATGTTCTAGATTTTTAAGCGACGAGGTTCTGGACTGCATCTCACAAACCTTATGCAGATGGCATTCCCTACGCTGTTGGGATACATAAAATTAAGCTTTTTTTTTTTTATGGGAAAACTTAGTTGTACAAGAAGTGGGTGGAAACATGAGAATTTCTTCTCACCAACATCTTATGGTAAGGGGTTGCACATCCTGCAAGTTGCAAAAAGTTGCAAAAGTTTAAACGTAGAAAGAACATTCGCTATGCAGCTTAGTTAATTTTCATTCGTAAACGCTAATACTGCAAACTTGTGATATTAATAAATTTGCTTTTCAAAGAAAGATAATACGTAATGTAAATGTTGCAGTTATCTACCAGACTTTTGGTTAGATCAAGAGATTACACTGAAGAATTGTAAATATTAAAAAATTTCGAAGAGTAGTATTCTAATTTCTGAACTACAAAAGTATGTGCCATGCTTTCGAAAAATTTGGGACATGGTACATTTTTAAATTGGATCCATGCTGTCTGATAAACTGATTTACTTTGGACGTATGTATGTATATTCGATTCCGGTAACGCGGTGCATCTGGGTAAGTCATGAACAGATTTCCGGAAATGTTGATAAATGTCAGACTTTCACTTAGAAGGAATAGCGAATTCATGACGAACTGAAAATTATTTAAAAGTTTCTCGGCAATAGACTCGCTATTTAAGGAATTCTAGGTAGTTTCACGTTTACTCAGGCGAAGTGACATTTCAATTTGGTGTTAGCCTTGCTCACAACAAACAAACTTTTTAAATTGGTTCAAGATCTATATCCAGTTGCTCTCTCCAAGTTGATTGAAGTTCCTTATCTTAAATGCTGCGGTCGTTCCTCGCAGAAGTAAGCTTCGTTCCAACATTAGCCAACATCAACCAAGCCTTTGTGTAATCCCATTTTCTTGTGAGAAACTGTAATTCATTACTTCATATCTGTCCATAGTGCGATTCTTGTTTGGTGGTATACGACTATGTACATATGTGTGCTGACTTTCTTAACCAAATAATTACTTTTATTGTGGGGGTTTTAAAAACTCCGCAAAAATTTTTTCGATGTGCTATTAGTGGTACAATATAGACAGGTGTTTTTAACATCTGACTTTGCACCTTTGCAACTATGAGGTAGTGGTCCTAGTTTATATTTGCGCCCCGGAAGCTTTAGAAATCCCAAATATCTGATTCCTTGTAGCGATATCTATTTGCATATTACACAAAAACCGTGGTTATGCCATACCACTCCCTATGGCCATACATCAAAAACTGGAAACAACATTCGAACATTTATAGATAATGTTCAGAGTTGCCAAAAAATCGTATAGTCCCGCTTTCTGTGCAGGAAGAGAGACTAGGCTGTGGTCCATACCGCATATTTACTTCACCAATTTTTTTGTTATTTACTTATTAAGCGAATTTTTTATTTTTTTTAAAGAACTTAACAGTCAAGTGGGTATGACTACACTATTTCGCTCCATGGGTGGCATTCAACATTTAATGGGGAGACTAAATTTAGTGTAAATTGACTTCATGTTCTATTTAGGCAACCATTCATCTCACAAGATCTTAGTTGCCTGAAAAAAAGTTTTTAGGTCACGGCTGGTATTGAACCCCGAACCCTCCAATTAGGCAGCAACCACTTGAGCCACGTCCACCCACAAAGCATATCTATTCGATGAGTAATTGATAAACACGCATTCGTTGCTGTCTGTGCGGTGGTGTCACATAGGTTGTACTTTCCAATTGTGCTGCCAAAGGTGATGCTGATGCTGTGTGCTTCTTCTTTTCCAAGTCTACTTCTTACCAAAACATTTGTATACAACTAACGTCGTCTGGACTAATTGTATTGTATTAGTCATACGGGCCTGCCAAATAGTTGTTAACGCTGCCTTTTCTTCAGTTTTAATCGTCTGGATGCCGTTGGCATCGTGCTGACTCAAGATTTTGCTATTACATATATATTCTGAGCGTCTCGTCTGAAAGGATGTCAATGGGGACCATTCCAGCTATAATAAATGTTGAAAAACCGCTAATTATTCTTATCTCGCCGAGTCTGTAGGTTGATGATAGTCTCCTTTTAGACTCCTTGGTTCTTAGTGCATCTGCCCAGCCTGGGGCGGCATACAGAAGGATTGATGTTGTTACTCTGGAAAATAGAATTCTTCTAGTATATTCAGGTCTACCGATATTAGGCAATATTCGCGACAGAGCTGCTTGTACTTTCGAGGCTTTTTCACATATATGTATAAATCAAGTGCTTTTTGTACATCACTTCGTTGTCCAACATAACTCCCAGGAATTTAATTGTTTCTTGTGATGGTTTGGTTACCGATCTGAAAATTGGCGAACTTAATGTTTTTCCGATCTGTTATAAGGACTGCTTCGGTTTTATGATCGGACAGATCCAATCCAGCGGAGATAAGATTTATGATTCCACTTCATGAATCTGTTTGGCTACTGTCACAACATGTCCAGGAGGGATATTAGGCAGTAGAAAGGTGACTCACTGGGGGGCTTCTTTTCTTTTGGTAGCTGAACCAAATGCTGTATTTTCCATCTTTCGCGAAAGGTATCTTCTTCTGGACACTTTTGCATTGTTGCTATGAAGAGTTCCGGTCTCTTTTTGACAGTCGCGTTTGTGGCTTTGCTGTCACCGATCCTGCCGCATGCCCTTAGCAACACCTCCAGGGTGATTAGTGTAATTTCCTCTGGACTGATTTCTCTTATAATGTTGCATATAGTGGCTGATGTTTGCGGGAAAATGTGCTCTATTATAGATATCAGCATTTTCGAGCACGTTATCGGGGGAGTCCTATAGCCTTCTACTTTCGCCATCACCATTTTTTATATGCTGAATCGCATGGATTTATGTCGGTTTATGTCTAAAAGTACCCAGCCGTTGTTGGAAGTCCGGTCTCCTTCTTGCACGCTGAGCTGTACTTCGAGACTGTAAGCATTTTGCTGGGAGTGCCTTTAGTTCATCACTCCACCAATATCACGACCTTTTTGCTATTTGCTCTTCTAGGCAGTGATGCATCGCACGCCTGATCTCTCGAAAATAAAAATATCTATCATTCTATTTTGGAAACGCAAGTTTTGAGGAATGGACCGGTTCCATATTTATTTGATCTCAATTAATATCGCCTGGTGGTAGCTATTACAATATTCCTTATTGACCCTCCACTTGATGGTGCTCAGAATTGAATTGCTCGCAAAGGTGATATCGACGATGGAGCCTACTCCCACTTATCAGAAAGTGTTAGCCCGCATTAACGATACTCATTGTTAGTGACGCGAATATATCCAGTAGGGTCTGTCCTCTAATGTTAGTGAGTCTGGTGCCCCACTTTGTGACCCATGCATTAAAGTCGCCTCCTATAACCACTGGAGATCTGTGGAGCGCATCCGTAATCAGATTGCTAGCATCAATTCGTATTCGACGGCAATTTAGCTGGATCATGCATAGCAGCTGTAAAATTGGAACCCATTTATTTTTAACGGACGAGGTCTTCTGTTTGTTCGCTTGCCTCTTGGAAGGTATAGCGTCCACATGTCCAAATCACTGTGTATTTTGCCTTGCCACAGATCGAGTTATCGTTCTGGTCGGCGGCATTTATAGGACTCGCTGATCATAATAACGTCCGCCCTTTCGTCCTTTACTGTATCCGTATATAATTATATATATATGAGTATATTCGGATATCCGTACAACGATATCCTGAGCTATTCTACAGTCGTCCAGATCTGTTAGTATTACAATATCTTCACGCTCACTCTCCGGCAGAGTGGACATCTGCTGCTGGCAGCTACGTGCTTTAAATCGTCTGAATGGTCTTTCTGGAAGAAAATGCAGGTTGGTTGCTTCCTTTTCGCAATTTTTCGCTATATGGCCTTCTATTTCACATAGCTTGGAGAGATCTTCTGTGCTTCTGAATTGTGTAGCTATGTGGCCGAACTCAATTTTTTTTCAGCAACGTCTTCCTTCTCTAAGTAGCAACTTCACGTGTTTTGCGGGAAGGCTGATAGTTGCAATTTATGTTCCGCCGTACGCTTTCCTCAGCAATAGTATGTCTGGGGGCGACATACCTTCAATTTTGCATTGCCTTTTTATAGCTTCACAGATATCCTACTCCTCATCGACATCCTTGAGCTCGATGGCAATGTGATAGGTGAGAGTTCTTACATTTTCTCTCCCAAGGCTGTACTCATAGCGCTTTTAAATTCAGCTGTTTTGTCTCGTGTCTTTTTGATCTCGATTAGGAGTTTTCCTTTTTGTGTTCTTCTGATTCTATAATAAATACAGCCCCTTCAATCGCCTCCAACTTCGCGTCTGCTTTTATACTACGGAGAATCTCAGCATAGGTTAGATCGCCCTTTAGCTCTATGGCTATAGACTCAGTTTTCCTTTAGTTTCACGGATTTTTTCCTTAGTGAGTCTTTGCTTCTTGGCTTGGCTCTTTTTTTATGACGACTTCGGATCAGGTGTTGTTATCGTCCCGTGTGGTTGGTTTGTCGCTTTTTGGGGGTTCGGATTTCTGGCCTTTTTCCGCTCTTCCGCTTCGAGTCTGGGATCTCCTCGTTATACTTCGGTCTTCGTTGAAGGCTCGCTACCGTTTTTAGCCATGGCGATGTCTCCAATGCATTGTTTTGCCAAATGATATCTTTGCCTGTGTCGTCGTGCATCTCAATTGCGGACAGGTTGTAGAGCACTTTAATGGATTCGATGGCATCTCTCATCGGTTGGTGGATATAAAGCCTCTTAACATCCTCCCAACATATCCACTAGTGTTTATATCTGTTCTCCCAGTTTGTTGAAAATAGATGGCTCGATGGTTCCTTGCTAATACCTACTGCAGATTTTTTGGCTGCCGTGTTTATTGCATTATTCTGAAGGGTTTTTGACTGTCCCTCAGGTGACCCCTCCACCCTCGAACTCTTCTGAAAGTCGTTAACTCCATCAGCTTCGTTAACTTTGTTTTATTTGATAGTATTCATTTTTGTTGGGTACCCACTCAAAGTCGTTATTAATGCACGGATGTGTGCTAATCTCGGGACCCCATGGAGGTCGATGCAAGCAGTGATGCCATGTGAGGGTTGACACAGGTCCTTATGGGATGTTGTGCCAGAGCCAGATGGGTTCTAACAAGGAACGTTACATCACCAATTTAATGCCGACGAGACATCGAGCATTCCTTAAGGCCTGCCAGGGTTTAAATGCGACGGGGGCTGTTACAACACTAGCCTGAAAGCCATTTCAACAGGATTTCACTCCTGCTGACTCATGTAACAGAATACTACAAGCGCCACCCCTAATAGCAGTCATTTCAAAATCAGTGTTAAGACCTTATTGGGTTCAGTCTTAATGCAAAACATAACTCGATAATCTGAAGTTCTCCCCTTCATTTGTTCGACACTTATCCTGATTTGTGACGCGATAACTCGCGAATGAATAGTACGGTACGTAAGAGGGGGATGAAAACTACTCTCAAAATTAGTCGTTTTGTTTTTAAAGAAAGCAGTATATCTTTTTTTCCATATTTTTCAGTAATGTGTTTTATTTCATTGGTTAAAATTCTTTGCAAGCGTTTTGGAAGCTTATCCAATCAGTTGGAAAAGAATTTCTCACAGTTTAGTCTTAACCTGTTTTTGACTTCGGATTAACTTGTCCTAAATTTTAATAGGAGATTAAATAGCAAGTTCTTTTCATAACCCATCAGTCGCACACATTTCGGCTAGTTCTTTGTTTTTAATTGCTGTTCGTCAATAATATGTCTCTTTGCAGTGGCGTTAGAAGGTTATAACACTTTTTAATTTGTTTCATTTTTCATTTCGATGATGCGACCATAGACGTTGTTTAATAAGTGGCAAAGCAGCCACCATCTCTTTATCAGGAATGTCGATTTGGGTCTTAAAATACTGATAAACCATAACTGAGTATATGTTGGAGAAGCGCTGTACAACATACGCTGTTGTACATCAGTTAACTATCCGTTAGGCACCCCAAGCAATTGACGATGCGACTTAGGTCACGTTTATTGATACTTAAACAAGAATAGCATGACCGAAATACCTTCAATGATATTAACTCTAAACATCTAAGCTTTTGAAGTAGGATAGTCAGAAAGTTTATAATCACGTGTATAATCACACCTTTTAAAATTGATTGAAAGTCTTACTGTAAGTGTTAAAAATCGCCACAGCCCTTGCAAATCGAGGGCTCCTTTATCTCTTAATAAATCTTACTCTACCAACCAAAAGTGCAGTTGGGCAGAATTACCATATCTAAAAAGGTATGTAGCTGCTGGCCTCTATGTGCTGTCTATTGTTAGACCGTCATAAACAAATCTATGGCCCAATGACGGGCGGCTTATAATATGACAGGTTACTGACTGCAAAACCAAAAAGGAATAGATGACTTATGACTTATAATTTGTTTTTTTTTATATATAATTTGCACGCGAGTTTTGTACATAACGCATTATGTCCAGCGCCTAGCAACAGAAGAGCAGCAACACAGCAAACGCAACTTACTAGCAATACAGGAACAATACAACCTGCTGTTAACAACAAGGCTCGGGATCTACTTGACTAAATGCAAAAGAAGGAGAAAATCATCATCGTTATCTCTGTATCATCACTGCCGAATGTTCTATATTTTTTGTTGTTGCTTTCTTTTTCTTTTATTTATGTTACATATTATGTTAGTGTTATGTGTTATGTTTTGAAGAGAATCAATTACGATCAGTTGGATATTAGAAGTGAATAAAGAAACTTGCGAATAAAGAAAACTTCAATTATTTCCGAAAGGACGCGAAATCTTTAACTCGCGCTCAAAGGATTTACGTACTCTTAAGATATTTGCACACAGCGCGGGCGAAGGAAAATCAGGGAGGATGGAAAGAGAGGTACGACGTTGGTTTTAAATGTCTGAGGGTTATAATGACTAGGGAATAAAGAGCCAGGCAGGGCATTTCATAAGCGAGTTGTACGGCTTAGGAACGAATCACGATATTTCAGAGTACGTCGGAAAGTGGGCTTGAGGGTATACTGATGAGCATTCATAGCGAGACGGGTGTTACGGTTAAAAGTCTGAAGGGGCGGAATGCTACTGGCAATTGCTATGGAGCACTGGTGGTGAAAATAACGATAAAACAGGGTAACACACAAGACATTACGTCGGTGTTCGAGGGTGTCCATTGTTTGAGTGATATTAGTATCACCTCTGAGTTTCATCGCACGGGTTTGAATCCTATCTAGCTGGTGTAGAGTTGTTTTGGGAGCACCCGACCAGATGTGGGCATTGTACTCCAATTTCGGATGGATAAATGCCTTATATATTGAGGCCTGATCAGAGGGGGTGAAGTATTTCTTACATCGGTTGAGCAAGTCTAGACATTTTGCATCATTTTTGGCGACATCGAATATATGGTCATTCCAACGTAAGTTGTCATTGACACACATATCGAGAATGGAAAGTTTATCAGTTTCGACGATACAAGTGCCATTCATGAATAATGGCTGGGTGTTTAAATTTCGCTTTAACGATAGCAGACAGCATTGTGTTTTGAAAGCATTAAATTCCACTCTGCTGATAGTTCCCCAATTGGTTATGCTGTTAATATGGGAATTTAATGAGCTTAACATACGCTGGCGTTCCCGTTCTACAGTCGAAGAGCAGGGACGTGAGTCCGGGAACGAATATGAAAAGCAGAGAGTATTGCCGTCAGCAAAGAAATATATTTTACTAGAAGTAACAGATAAGAAATCGTTGATGAAAATTAATAAGAATGTTGGAGACAGAACGGAGCCCGGGCACACCAGGCATTTATTTTGTGAATATTAGACTTGAAACCATCCAAGACAACTTGAATTGAACGTTCCGAAAGGTAATTTGCACGCATTTTTGACAAAACAGCCTGATGCCAAACTCTGTCAAATGCCTTGGAAATATCAAGTACAATTATCTTGCTTTCGCCAGATCGATGTACGCTTTGGTTCCACTTTTCGGTGAGACATGCCATCAAATCACCAGTGGTCCTGTTGCTACGAAAACCATATTGCCGGTCATTGAGAAGTTTTCGTGTTTCGAGATATTTCATGTGCTGACGATTTATCAGCGTTTCCATGACCTTGGAAAGAAGGGACGTAAGTGCAATGGGACTGTAGGAGGAGAGAGAGGATGATTCGCCTTTTTAGGGACGGGCTGGACAAATGCTGTTTTCCATCTTTTCGGGAAAGTCCTAAAGAGTAGGATTGATGAAAAAGCTTATGCAGTGGTTTTGGTGGAGATGGTGGAGGTATACCATCTACACCAGCGGCTTTATGGATGTTCAGATCTCTAAGTACTCTTGCTAATCCCGAATGCGAAAGTGGATTCGTCCCATTGAAGATTCGACACACTCAAGTGTATGCGGAGACAAAGCACAATCTGGGAGTGTTGAGCTGGCCGCAAAGTGTGCAGCAAGCAGATTGGCCTTGTCCAAAAAGTTGATAGCTGGAATGTCATTGTATATGAGCGTTGTCCATCTATAAGCCAGAATTTCTATTATTTTTGACGAACGACCAAAAATTGTTACTACCTTTTCGACATTGTAGTATTTTTTGCCTCAGTTTTTTGTCGTAGGTAATCTTACACGCTTAAGAAAGACGTTACAGTCATTCCTGGCTCGTTTAAACTTTTTTTAATTTTCCTCTCTCGGCTTGGTCGTAAAGGACCGAAAAAACATTTCTCTGACCCTGACAGCTTCTTTACAGCTCGAGTCGTACCATGCCTTTTCTTTTGGTCTGATACTCTTCATCCGATGAGGGATAAAGGATCTCATTCCAAAGAGAATGGTGTTTTTGATAATATCAGCAGCGGCATCTACGTCGTTATCGAGGAAACATAACAACCAATTAAAATTCCTAAAGAAGCTGTTAAGACGGCTCCAGTTGGCTTTGTCGTATTGCCATACGGTTCTTTTAGGAATATTTTCTCTAACTGTATGGCCTAGAGGGGAGAGCACATCAACGGTGTACTTATCAGGGTGAGAAGTTAAAAACAAGCTCAGGGTGTGGTATGACTATCAACGTCTGGTATTCGCCTGGGCTCATTTACAAGCTGCGTTAAGTTATTTTCTGCAGCGAAGATCTCAACATACCGTCCTTCGTTTGTTATCTGTCTAGAATGTCGAAGCCTCCCAGAATTGGTTATGTTGAAATCGCCCGTAATAACGATTTCAGTATGAGGATACATAGATGCAATTCTTTGAATGAAGTCAGACAGCGCATTAAACTCGGTAAAAGTCGAATTGCTGTCCAGTTTGGGGCTTCTGGATAATTTGCTTACGGAGATGGAATTTTAACCACATGAAATTGAATTCCGGATTGGAACAGGGACTACATTGTGCAGGAGTTTGGTAAGCTACATCACTACTCACGTAAATGGCAAGACCGCGGTGAGAGAAGAATAATGCCACTAGTTCGTAGGTAGGTAGCTTCAGATCCGAGTAATCTGAGAGGTGTAGGCGGGGATCTACCTGTGTTTCACTAAGTGCCAAAACAGCTGGTCTGTATTTACAGACGTATATTTGCAATGTCCACTCTAAATTTCCGAGGCATTATAAAGAAAGAAAAACACAAAAATCACAAACACCGACGTTGCTAATCACAGCTGTGAAGTAAAAATGCAGAGTTGGTTTACTGAATCAAATTTTTGTAGGTGTTATGCCCTTACAACAATAGGAAACAACACACCAATAAAATTCATACTCACAGCCCGCTATCCATCGGTTGTTACATACACTCAGCCACTGCACGGAAGATTGGAATGCCCGCACTGTGGATTTCACTGAACTCACGCGTTGATATTTTTATTATTTTTTTTCCGCCGGCATAAGTGGATTTTTTTTTGTTGATCGTTTTGTTTTTGTTGTGAACTCGCGAGCGGTTTGTGTGTTTGTTTTTTTTTTTGTCCTCTAGGCGAGGAGGAAGTCAGTTCAGCACTGCAGAAAAGATGTAACATTATTCTGGAAAGAATTAAGTACCGCAAGCTTATAATATGTAATTAGGTACAGTTAAGAACGCAATAAATTTATTTGTGACACCAAAAATTACTAAACTGATTTAATGGCGGCATTGTCTATATTAATATCTACATATTTTACGACTTACGGATGGTGCCGTGAAATAACGCCAAGCGCAATAACGCCGACTTCCGAAATTCGGCCTTATTTCGCTTTGTAAAAGTGAAGTAAGGCCGAATATTAGCGATCAGTTGTGAAAGTGAAATAATGCCGAAGCGGCATTAAACATAAAAACATTCCATTGTTTTTAATATTGCTTTAATATAAATCAATTGCCATTATATCATGCTAAAAATGATTAAAATAAACCATGTCAAATCGACCAATTTCAACTACAACTAAAATACAATTGCTAAGAAGTTATAGGCGCCTGCCTAACAGTTGTTGACATTCCCTTATCGGAGCGATGAAGTGGCGTGAGCGTCTAAACTCTGTGGAGGAAAGGGTGAAATCCGAAACTCTGAATTCGGTTTTATTTCACAAGCAATGTTCGGCATTATTTCACTTTGTCATTGCGAAATAACCACGAATTCCAAAATTTGGCGTTATTTCACTTTATGACAGCGAAAAAAAGCCGAATTCGGCGTTATTACACGGCACCCTTACGGATGGCTTTGAAACGTAGCAACCAATTAAAATTAAAATTGAAACCCAGTTCTACTTTAGAAACTTGTAAATGTTATGATGTGAATCAGATTTTGGCAACATGGTGCAAATTATTTCAACCCTTAACCCTGGCAGAGGTGTCGAATTCATTTAGTAGCACTCTGAGTATTCTATTATATAGTTGCACAAGCACAATTGCACACAAACATTCGCTAACTGTCTTCTATTACAGAGCAACATCAAAATGTTGCTCCAAGTTTTGCATTCCACTTAAGACTGTGACTTTTCTCCAAGTACAATAAATGCAGAAGGACTGAGACAATTCTAAGATGCTCTTATTACAAAAACTAGCAGAGCTACTTTGATGGTTTCGTAGCCAAAATGAGACTATAATCTAAGGCTCTATTTCATAATGTATGGATCTGTGTCGTAACGTTACGACGTAAATTTTTGGCATGTCAATTGAACTCAAACTATTCGTACTCCTTTTTCAATAGGTTTCTACCCTCTTTCTTAGAGATTATAATACATTCGGCATCAAATTTATTCCAGTTAAAAAAAAAAATGGGCATTCGAATAGCAAGGTAATAGAACTAGATTCAACCCTTACCCACTCTATTTTATTTGTTTAGTCATTTTCAGTGGCTTCTGGGGCGTGTATGTCGCCTTCCTTATGAAAGCAGATACCCACCAACTGTATCTCATTTCCATTTAAATTCACCAAGAAATCTGATTTATTACAACTGATACTCTCATTTCTTACTAAGCTCACAACCCTGTTTCATTTGTTATCTGATCCGAGTCCATTTAAAGAAGGTAATCAAGTCAAGCCTTGCAGGACAGTCACCCTACTTTAATCTCCGTCTATTAAACACTTGAAATACGTCGCGCAATGAATTGAACCCTCTCCATAGGAGATACGATGAGGAGTGTTTTCTTGCTTTTCGATTTTTGCGTTCCTTTAACGTGTACGTTATGGTTGCGGAGTCCTTTAACTCAAGACGCCCATCTACGTACATTCCAAGGGTTGATTTCGCAATTAAATTCTTCAAGTTTTTCTAATTTTTCTTACTTACTTCTATGTACTTGATTTTTTAAAAGAAAATTGTATTGCAAATGTATGCGAGTACAGGACTAGTTGAGAAAGGATTAAACTGTTGTTAAACCAATATATATGTATCTAGGTGGACCGAAGAAGTAGACGAAACTCACTCCATCCACATTTCAATCTCAGTAACTTAGTGGTAAGCAGTTGGAAAAGTTTCACATTTTCGTACGGGTATGTGAGTAAAACTTAGTTTAACGGAATTTTAGAGAAGCATACACGTACGACGAGTACACAAATATAGTTCAGTATAAACGTGTGTGATTTTAATTAAAATAGGATTGCATCTTCATCCAGACGATAAAATAACGAAGGCGAAGGTGGTCTTAAGTTAAAAGCAACCAGTGCATCTACCTTGAGGGCAATGATTGTAGTTTTCAAGTTCTACCACATGAGGTGTTTGGCTTGGGTAATGATTTGAGAGAATTACAAAATTTTCTATAGATCTCATGTACGAGTATGTACAAAGCAGACGTGGTTTCACGAACTTTCTTAACGAATTTCATTAGTAACTAAGGGAAAATTAAAAAAAAAAAACAGCAAGTTTAAAATTTTATGAAGAAGGATTTAATGAAGCCTAGATTACCTTGGTAGAATGAAATATACTTTGGAAAATATTGTAGTTATATACATACATATATGCATACTTCTGCTTGCAGCTTTGATGATTTTCATTGTTTTAAAAATAAACCAAAGCAGCAGTGCCTTTATCGGTGCAGTGAAATAAGCCCACTTTCGTAAAGTGAACTTGCAGTGGGTGGCCAAGTTATTGCGGCCATTCCTACAAAATAATTTATTTTCAATTTATAATGCAAATAAATATAATACATAATGTGCATTTTTTTCTTTTAAATTAAGTATGTGATTCATTAGCTTTCAAAAGTATTCGGTAGAAGCACTGAATAATTTTTTATATTTGTGCCAGCCACTTCGCGCCTATGCACACTTCATTTTGTTTATGATCAATCCCACATATTTATCATCTTCTTTTTAAAGTTTCTCATTTCGAATCGGTGATTACGAAAGTAACGTGTTCTATGTTTAACTTTTTCAATAAATTTGTGTTCATTGAACTTACGTTTACCAAATTGTAACGGATTATTTCGGCTAAGAGTGTATTTTAGCTATGGGTAGTGCAAATGAACTTTCGCCATTAAAAACTTCGGAAATCAAAATGCTTCTCAGGGAAGATATCTACTATGGCAGAAGTGGCAAAGTCATCGGTGGGCAAAATGAATAAGAAACTTGACTAAAATGTCTACTTTTCTCCAATGTGAGTTGGAAAATTTGGACGAAAACAAATTACAACCCCACGAGATGGACGTAAGATAAGTAAAAATTTGTGCTCAAAACCCAAAACAACCACAAAAATGAGTGGCTGTTGGAAACCCCAACCCACTTAGGGCTATTGGCCCATTGTGATGCCACGTGGATCTATGATCCTCTTATTCATGGAACCAATTTGAGCTTACTATGAAGCGTAGGAGACTGTTTACGTCTATATTTTTTATATCAAAAGGTCCCTAGGGACCTTCTCGCTAATCGGAGGATTGAATACTTCTAAATCTCTTTGAATAAACATTACTAACTGATTTTAAAAAGTGTGTGTTATTTCTGATTTCCCCCTTCCCTCGCACTCACATAATGTGCATAACTACAAATACAATAGCAATGAAAATAAACATTTCACCAGCTCCTTGGAAAATAAATACATTTTGCGCCAACTAAAGTCAAATGAATTCAAATTATTCCTGTTTGAATTCATCAACTTCAAAAGATTCTATGTGAATTCACTGCTGACTTCAACTAACATACAGTGAATTCACTATTTTTTCCCAAAAGAATGCAATCATTTGGCTTAATTCAAAGATTATTAAAAATTGAATGCGTTAATCACTGAGTTCAAAACAATGGTGACTTATAGTTTTATTAAATCGCAGTCATTTTTACCAAAAAGACTTACGAATTACGATCTCTAAAGATTTAATTCTTTTACAACTCTGCCAGAGAGCAGGGTCATTTCTGGCAATAAAACGATCGCCGAACTTCGTCATCAATAAGTCAATTGTGATATGCGCTGTATTGCAAGCACCGTCTTGTTGAAACCACATAACTTCCTATCCTTGCAGTCCTTATTTATCAAACCAAAAAAAAACAATACTCGTATCATATATCTCGTAATGTGGATTACCGTGGATACCGCCGAATGATAAACCGAGTGAAAAAAAAAATCTGCGTTCTGATGCACCTAGAATACAAAACCACTCTATGAAGTAAAAATTAAGTTAAATTAATTAAAGTTTTAACACACAAGGTTTCCCGCTTACTGGAATAAGTATCTTAAAATAGTCTTGAAAATTGATATTAATTAAAGGTCTGTACACACCAAAGAAACATTTCAGGAAATTTTTATGTTTTTGAAATTGTCATGGAAACAAAAAAAAAGGTTTCTAAATTATTATTCATTTATCTAATTACATATATTTGCACTCAATATACCGGCAAAGTCAAATAAAGAAATAAAGAAAAATTAGCTCAAAATTGCAGACGGCTTGAATAGAGCATGCAAATTTAAACAGTTCACGAATACTTACTGGTGAAATGGATGGTCGACGCATTTCTGATTGTATTATGGTACCAACACGGTGGTCCAAATACAAGTTTCTTTTTTAAAAATAAAATAATATTAATAAAACTAAATTTTTTTCAGTATGTTATGACTTTATTACAAAGAGCGAAGATTCCCATTGATTATGGAATACGATTACATTCATGTGGCTGTCTTGGATGGCTTCGCAGTAGCGCATCCTGTCAACCCAACTTTCAAGGTCTTCGACGTTGACTGTTTATGGCTCTATCTAACGAATTCCTCGGACGATATTCGCTTTAAGGGCTTGAATCGTTTCTGGATTGTCCGCATCGATCTATAAGGGCACCTCACAAAAAAAGTCTAACGGGGCCAAATCTCAACTCCGAAACGGTCAACTGATATTGCCAAGGCGGCTGATAACACGATTACAAAATTTAGCTAGCACAAGATCGATTATTTGATGGGCACCATCAGTCGTGTTGAAACCCTAGATTGTCCAAGTCCATGTCTTCAATTGCAGTCCACAAAAATTCAGTAATCATGACTCTGTAGCGCTCACCATTGACCGAAATGGCGTCTCCAAATAAAATGAACCAATGATGCAACCTTTCCAAAATCCGCACCAAACTGTCACTCTTTGCGGATTCGTTGGCTTCTCGCCAATGGCGTTCGGGTTTGCCGACCCCCAGATCCCACAATTTTGTTTGTTAACATGCGAGTAGTTGCCGAGAAAGAGCTGCTGTAAGGACCAAACTGAGAAGTGATAAGAAGCGGATCGCCGTTTGCCTTCAATAGCTGATTCAATTGGACCTTGTAAGGAAATACTCAGAGAACTTTGGCCAAAATTCTCACCCGGTATATGAAATGTTGAGTTATAGAGATGTTCCTGGCCTGAGTCGAACACTCTCGGCCACAGCAGCCACATTCTCGTCAGTACTTACCGCACGACGATAGGGACCATAAGCGTTCTCCGCAAGCAAGCCAGTCTCGAGAATTTGTTGCACAAACTTGCGTTAAGCAGATACAGTGGGTGCTTCATTTTGGTTTATTTTCAATAAACTAACTGTTTGGGCAACATAGCACTCACTTTTGAAATAAGTTTGCAATATTTCCCAAAGTTGCACAAGCGTAAAATGATTCATTTCGTTTTGCAGAGGTATGATACTGACTGACAGTCAAGATTTCGACCCGGAAAGAGCTGTGTCAAAATAACATATGAGTCAAAAAGAAACTTGTATTTGGACCACCTGTTAGTGTTGCCTTTAAAACGGATACTGATTACTTCAACTACAAACTAAGGTTTAGTGTTGTGCTATTGGCTACAGTGGACTCCACATATTACTTTTTTATGGTTGATGTCGGCTGCAAAGTCGCTTGGAAATGCGTGAACGCCCGTTTTGAAACCTGCTTTGGAATCCTCTAAATAATGAAACGACTAATTTGCCTAGTGATGAGATATGACTAGAAAGAGATAAACCACGAACGATGTAATATAAACGATTCTGCATTTCCATTTAGTGCAACACAGCACGAACGTCAGTTTACAATTTTTACCGTATTGATACATGTATTAAATAAGAAAATAAAACAATTTGAGAAAGGCTTTATAAAAGAAATCCCGTCCACATTAGAAAAGCATTTTTAAAATGTTTCCACAAAGCAAAAGAAAAATATTGTGAACTGTGTGAGTACTTCCAAATGTTTCAAAACTATACAGATTTAAGATTGGTTAAGTTAAATTAAGTTGCAACAGTGCCACAGAAGTCAATATTACCAACTAAAAGTTGATGAACAAAGTTCATAAGCCAACAAGAAGTTGTATGTGTGTACAAGTGTGTACAATAGATCCATCCAAGTATGTATGTAGATACGAGTAAATCAAAGTTGTCCGCCCATGGAACTTTTCCTTATGCAATTTCGTTGCACAATTTTTACGGATGATATGTGGGCGGTGGATTGGCTTGTTTGGAATAATTAACTAGTGGGAATGAGTGCGACCGATCCACAGTGTGGTATTTGGATCAAAAACCTAGCCAAAAATATTTTATAGCTCTATTGGTTAAATTTCTATGTTTTATTAATTTTTTTTACATCAAATAATGGTAAAACAAAGTCTTTTTCACAAGAAAACAATATATTTATTAAATCTTCATAATTTTTTTCATCGATATTAATCATTAAAACATCACTTTCCGATGACAACTTTATAACATCAGATGACAAAGGTTTTTTAAATTTTTGTTTGATCTCATGCCTGTTATTAATGGATCAGATTTTAGAAGAAACCTATTCAGAACCTAATCAGAGTGAGCGTATATGTTTGTTGCGTGCTTCTGCAGCTCCCTCTGATAGTTATCTTATTGAAAGAATAGCTTTTTTAATTACCTCGGATCCATGAATAAGCATCTTATGCATTGTGGGAGACATATAAGGAAATATATAAGGATACATACAGCTCAGCAGTTTGTTAGCAGTATTTTTCGAACTCTTCAGTGTTAATTTTGAATCCAGAACATAATGTATCTAAAACTACTTTAAGGCGATATAATAAATTTTTATCAATTCCAGTTATAGTTGCTGATACTACATGTACCTCAAAGAACCTTCTGCTGGTATTCCCATCATTCGTGTTTCCAAAATTTGATTTTGGGATGTCCACTAACAGTCCGAGTTGTTGTTTTAACTGATGCTGAATTTCTTTTTTTTTATTTTCTACCATTTGTTTTTCCTCCTGAGTAAGTCGAACATTCCATTTTTTCACAGGCAACCTGTAAGCTACATGTAGTATACTTTCGAAAAATCGTATGCGAGCATGAAGCAAAAACAGGCTAAAGTTTAAATTTTCTTTCTTACACGATCTCTTTTTCAATAAGTCATTAAACTCGGAAGAAGGAGCTGCACATACATATATAGCACCTGGTTGTAGATTTGGTATGTGTTGCAGCATTGCATACCTTACCGTCCACCATGGTGAATAACATTTTATGTTTTATGGACATGTCATTAACTTCCGTAGCGGGAAGTGCCGCAATTTGTGTTTTTTTGTGTTCTATTTCTTCGTTTATAACATTATGTGTTTCTTTAATAAACCTTATTCTTATTGGTCGTCAATAGCGAGGTGATGGTGGGGTTGCGTTTTGCCAAAGAATTTTCTTTTCGAACCCGTAAACCATCAACTGAAAGGGAAAACAGAGCTTTGAAAAATATTGGCATCAGAATCAAATTCACTTTCAAACTTAATTTTATATTGACTTTGCTGGGACGCGTCACAATCCCACTTACTTATTAAAATTAAATATTTCTTATCTTATCACTCAAATGCTTCACAGCTTCTTCAAGATGTAATATGAGTCTACTTACAGTGTGATCCATCAGCTTTTGCACTTGCACTTCAGCACTTGTCTCGGTTATGGAATGAATTTTATATTTCATATGAATTTTAACCTTTTGAAGTACAGAGTAGCAGGGAAAGAAATTTTTGTTTGTTTCTCTAACTATCTCATATTGGGCTTTAGTAAGTCCTGCTTCTGTAAACATGGACAGAGCACGCAATGGCGATAATTGGCACGGTTTCTCTTGGTCTGTAGTATTTTTTTTTATGGCCGCTTCATATTTCTTTGCTCTCCGAGGACTACTTATAAGATCTTTAACAACTTTTGAAGCATAGGCATTGCCCGCTTCACGAAATTTCATTTGCGGAAAAGATTTCTGAGGGCGACCTGGACTGACTCCTCTAACAGCACAGAATATACATAAGACTTTTAAAATAAATAGAATAATAAACACACTGAGGTTTGTCTGTAAAGATCATATTTTTTGCGGCAAAAGGTAACGCAATTATTAAGCCCATTAAGCCATTCAGCATTGGTTTCCTCAAATCCTCCTTTTGTTTTTCGGGCAGTTAACCATTTTTGTTTAAACTGGTATTTAATAATAGATTGCTTTTGCATCAGCTATTTTATCATTTTCAGTATAATGACTCCATAATTTTTGTTGCATGAAATTAAGTTTGCCGTCAAATGTAGTCTCATTTGAGCGTTGCATAATATTATACAATTCATTTCGAGTTATTATTTTCAATCCAGAAGATCCTGTTAACACAGTAAAAACAAAATTGCAAAAAAACTCCACTTCAAAAATGTGTCGGTGCCAGCAAAAACAAAAAAAAAATTAAGAAGGGCCTCTTCGGGCGGCAGATTCGTTCATAAAACAATTTAATATGAACCACTTTACTAAACAAAACAAGTTTCAAGCATTCAAAAAATATAACAAAACCCTTTTGAAATTACAACGAAACAAATATTTATTCAAAATTTATTTACAGCTAAGTTATAGCCTGTGCAAACAAAAATAAAAGCAAATATATAAAAAAGGATAGGTGTTAATTCGAAATATATTTTAAATAATAAAATAAAAACCTTGTCCAGAATAATCCATAGCAATTTGAATCAAAAGTAAATTAAAGAACAAAACTGCAGAGCTTTCTAATAGATCACGATATTCGAGCTTTTTACAAAATCGCACTGACACTTTACACAACTGTTTACTTTTAACTGATCGCGCTGCGCTCTGTGTCAAGGTAGAGCTTTGGGTGTTTTGCATTTTGGCGCACTCACTATTAAGCTTTTCGGAAAATAACCAATCAGGGTTGGCAATTGGCAAAAAAAATAGGTTTTTCGCCAGTTTTAATACCCTAATACCACACAGTGTGATGGGTCACGACAAGAACTTCCTGATAAAGAGAACTTGTAGTATTCTGCAACGGTTTTTGATATTTCATATCCTATTAGAATTCAGGAAACCTATTACCCATAAAAGTTCGACCGGTTATATGTAGGACTCCATATATTAATGAAATCGTAGTTAGTACTGCATTGACGGTTTTAAAATGTTTGTTATTCCTTGAAGAACTTAGATAAATATATCCCGATTTTTGTTAAATTTTCGTCAAATGTCTGCTATATTAATAGATTTCGACTAGTACAGCAAAAATTTCGAAGAAGTCCTCTATTTTCAAGAAAAAGTTAATTGTATTTTGTGTATGTCTTTTTTTAATAACTAAAAAGTCATCCCCAGATTTTGGCTAAAATCTAATGGCTGCGATTTGGTATGAAGACACATCATCTGGCAAAAATTCAAAATGATAGCACGATTCGTTCACGGGTTTTCGTGTGTCAAAAAAAAATTGACACTTACAGACATATATATATATATATATACGCATCGCACTTTTGATAAAAACTGCCTAACAACACTATATACACTTTAAAACGTAAAAATATTACAAAATTTGCATTTTCTATTTTAGAGGTAAATGCAAGAACATCCCTATCAGGAAGTTCGCTTATTGGGACGATTATAACGGCCGCAGTTTAAATGGTAGACAACCAACAATACCAACATGGCATCTATCAAAAGATGGTATGCGTGAGTTCAGAGAATCCCTATTGGAAAAATTGGGCGCATCTAATTATGGGAGATTAGTTTGGTTAAAAGTTGTCTCCACAGATGCTCATTTTTTGTTCTTTTTTTTACAGTATATTGATGTATACATATATGTATATATTATCAGAATTAGTTCTTTTTTGGCTTTATAGAAACACGCAATTTTTTTCCGTAGCGAAGTATAAGTTTTCGTCCTATACGAAGACTCAAGCGTTACATCCTTGTTTGTTGTCCCACGTGTTTCCACGATCTGCAAAAAAATTTGTGAATAAGTGGAAAATAAGTAAAATCGGTTCGACCTTCTGCTATTTGATTTGTGATCATTTCAAAGGCTTGCATGAAGTAAAGTCAAGTTGGCCACAAATAACACTGTTCATCAAAAATCAACTTTTTTTGTTTGACATGCATAAAACATAGTGTTTCTTAAGCAAAATTACACTAGAAAACAGAAAATGACCTCAGATTTTCTCTATCACCCATAGGTTTTTTTCTATAAAATTTTGTCATGTTTCACTTACTTCAAAATGTTTTTGCGAATGTTTTACGGCGATATTTTGTCCCTGTGGCATCTCGGAGTAATGTCCAGTAGTAATCAGCAAGCGTAGTAGGACTCCATTTGCCTTAGTATCGCTTTTCCATTATTGCGACTTCCTGGTGGAATTTTTCTCCACGTTCGTCGCTTACTGCACCCAAATTTTCGGGAAAGAAATCGAGCTGAGCATTCAGAAAATTAAGTTTTAATGACATGTTATTGTAAATCTCTACATACTCTTAGTTCAACATCAGTTAGCATATTGTCAAATTCACTATTTTTGAAAAGTTTCCGTATTTGTGGTCCAGAAAATATGCCCCATTTAATTTTTGCCCCACTAACTTTCGGAAATTTCTCTTTCAGATACAAGAACTCTACACTGCACTGGTGCGATCTAGAGCTTTAACGAGATTTTTCATTAAGCCCAATTTAATATGGAGCGGTGGTAGAAATATGTGTTTAGGATCAACCAGGGGTTCATTAGTAATATGTTTTACACCCGGAGTTAGTGATCGACGTGGTGGCTATTCTTGCTGTATATAATGACGACTTCGTGCACGGCTGTCCAATTCACACAGAAAACAGCAGTGTTTCGTATATCCCGGCTGCAGCCCTACAAGAAGCGCTATATCTTTTAAATCTCCACATATTGACCACTTATAGTCTTTATACTGAATGTGTTGTTGGAGATATTGCATACTCTCGTATGATGCCTTTATATAGACAGCGTGAGCTATAGATGCAGATGGGTATTTGTTGGCGTTGTGAATTAAAACTACTTTTAAGCTAAGTTTACTGCAATCAATAAATTGCTTGGTGTATGTTTCTCTCCTAACGCATCAAATAAATTCTCATCATTCATGCAGTATACCAAAGTCACTTCTTTAGCGAAACAATGTGCAAGTCCTTTTTCACGTTTTCGGAAGTCAATTCGAGGTACGTCACCTTCGAGGAGATTACATTTTTTTAATCTGGATGTTAGGAGTTCTGACTGTGATTTCGTTAGTTTTAAATCTATAATCAAATCATTCAGTTCAGCGTTTGAAATTAAATGCGGCTTTGTTGAACATTCTGGTGTTTGAAAGTTTGGATCATTGTCGATTTCCTGTTCGAATTGCATATCATCATTAGTTGAACCATTGGCACATTCAGGTTCTTCGTCCAAACTCCACGATTCTGGAGGTTTTGGAATAGGATATTCTTCACTATGTTCGACAGACCGTAAACCTGATGGTAAAGTGGGATACTGCACAGTATGCTTGGATTTCGGTCCGATGCTCAGTACGTCAGTGAAACAAAAGTAACAATCTGTGTCATTGTCTTTCGGTTCTCTCCACACCAAGTTGGTCATATGCCCATGACGTTTTATACCTTCAAACCAACTTGTTAACAATGTTTACAATACAAGTTTTATAACATATGTGAGGAGCCCATGATTTATCATGATCGTAAGCTTTTCTGACAAGTTGGGTGAAATTAGGTTTTTGGAATTTAAAAGTTAACAAAAATGTTGACGTTATTCACACATTTCCTAGGCATTGTGCTTACTTGTTAATGTACGGTAGTAAACAAACATGAAGATGTAGAACACAAACACGATAGTAAGAACTTTACACGGTACAAGATAGAAAATAGCTCCGTACGCAGAAAATAACCCGAACTTATCTGAACACGATATGTTTATCAAATCATGCAGAGTGGTGGAATATTTATTCCTTTACATAAACAAATCCATCCAACATGCGTTGCATACATACAAGGTGGCGATTAATTAATCATCCAATTTTGTTTTTGAATTACTTTTTTACTTAATAAAAAAAGATTTTGAGTGATTCTTTATTTGGACACATTTGTTTCTGTTAAGTGGAAAAGATATCCGCGACGTTGTTGCCGCCAATGTTGATACACATTTGTGCCTATTTCGCATTTTCCATGTCTTTCCGCAGGATTTCCGGTGATAACTGTTCGCATTCCTGTTGAATATTCTGCTTAAATGCTGCGATTGTCTGAGGCTTGTTGGCATAAACCCGCGACTTCAAGTAGCCCCAAAGAAAGAAGTCTGGGATGGTTAAATTGGACAATTATGCTGGCCATGCCAAATCGCCAAAGCGGGAGATTACGCGACCAGGAAAAGCTGCCTTCACAATATCCATTGTGGCTCGTGCTGTGTGTGCGGTTGTTGAAACCGCATGTTCACCAAGCCCCGCTCAGCCAATTCCGGTAGTAAGAAGTCGTTTTGCATGGCCCTGTAGCGTTCGCCAGTAACAGTGACCGTATTGCCAATGGCGTCCCTAAAAAATATGGCCCAATCACTCCTCCCCCGTGAACGCCGCACCACACAGTGGCTTTGAGTGGATGTAATGGCTCTTCGTGCATCACACGCGGATTTTCAGTGCCCCAGAAGTGCTTATTGACGTAACCGCTTAAGTGGAAATGCGCCTTGTCGCTCATGATGATTTTCAACACAAAATCTTCCTCTTCGTTGTTGAGGTTGGGGATGGCTTTACAGTAATTCACACGCGACTGACGGTCAGGAGGCATTAACTGATGCACCGTTTGCACATTGTACGGGAACATGTGTAAGTATTTCACTAAAATTCGCTGTATGGTCCGTCTGGCCATCCCCAATTGCGTGGCCCGTCGTCGCACAGCCGCGATATTCTCGGCCGAACGACCAGTCCGGTGACGGCCACGACCTGCATGGTCTCGTGTGGTTCCACTCTGTTCGAGTCGAGTAGCTAAACGCCGGAATGTTTGCTCAGTTGGCACGACACGATTAGAAAATCGACGTCGAAATTCACGCTGCGCTAACACCACCAGCCGATTATTGGTCAAAAACATCGACACAATTATTCCACGCTCTTACATAGTATAGCGCTCCATTGCTTATCTGTTTGTATACTGTTCACAAATGTCAAATATGATTGACGTACGACGATATTTGCAAAAATTATACCATCTTCCGATAGGGTGATTAATTTTTCGCCACCTTGTATAAATATAAAAAAATTTTTACCAAAAAATTATGGGTGAAACACCCAAAAATCTTCATGTCCCAAAATTTGTGTTGAACAGTGTAATTGTTTTCAGAAATTGTAGGCAATATATGTTTGGTCGGTAAGCTCTTAGAAACAATATTTTACAAAGAGTCTTTTTATACCAAAATAAACGCACATCAGTCTTATTTTGGCGAATTTAGCCAGTCATCATTCTTATGTCTGATACTCTTCTTCCTTCTTATAATATCACCTGGTATAAAGTCATTTATCATACAGCTCACTATGTTTGAAATCATTTAGATTGTGTGAGCGCGGGCTAATTATAAAAAATATCAGAGCCAAAGATTTGGCTTCCAAGCAGCTTCTTCTGCTAGTGCTACAGTTACTTCTATCCTCTTTGAAATATTGTTGAAAGCAAAGAATATGTATCAATATGCTGAGCAAATCATATGTATCATATGTGTACCAGTAAAGGAAAATTGAACCCGGTGCTCATAGTAGTGTGAGATTCTTACTCACTAAAAAACGCATCCCTTCTTGTGGACTACAACTAAGTTACCCTATCAAGTAGTTTCCGTTTCAAATAATATTCGGGTGGGGCATGTAGCGTTCCAGGAAAAGCACCTGCTAGTGCCGCTATTACATGCGGATAGTCCTTATCGCGCCAGATCGAACGGTCTCCTTCTTTGTAATCGGGCAACTAAGATTGTCTCGTCCAGAATTTGTTATTTTGTTATTACAATGACCATGAAGACGAATACGGAGTTTGCGAGCAAAGTTCATTATTTCGTCCTCGACGGTAACTATTCCTAAATCTCTGTGGATATCACTGTTTCTGATACGTTCAGATTTCTCTTAGAACTTTGTTTTGATAGGTTTGGAGAATATTTCGGTTGTTTGGTTTAGTACAACCCCAAAGTTGTATACCGTACGTCCATACAGGTTTTAGCACTTGTTTATAGATGAGCAGTTTGTTATTTATGCTTAACTTGGAATGCCTTCCTAGTAGCCAATACATTTGTCTGAATTTATTTTCAAGTTCATCACGTTTCTTTTTAACATGCGGCTTCCATTTCAGTTTTACATCTAATGTCATTCCTAGATACTTTGCTTCATTTGCATATGGTATTTGTACCGAGTTAATGAAAATGGGAAGGCTGTTTATTTTCCATTAAGTAAAATTAACATGAGTAGATTTGATCTCGTTGAGAACAATTCGCCAAATCTTTGTCTACTCGTTCTATCCAAAGCCTATTGTAGCTTTCCAGTAGCTAACTCGACTGAAGTATCTGTAGCTATAGTATTATAGCCATATCGTGGTTACTATGGTACCTGATTCTTCTGGTATGTCTCGAGTATAGAGTAAAAACAATACCGGATCAAGTATAGTTCTTTGCGGAACTCCAGCAGCGATCTCTTTCAATTCCGGGTATTCGGTGCCATGTTTAAGACGAAAAATTCTGTTTTCCAAGTACGATTCCAGAATCTTATGCAGCTCTCACAGAAGATCCTGACTTAGCTTAAAATTCGTGGCCTTCGTCCCATTCCTTATCGAAGGCTTGAGACACGTCAAGAAAACGCTAGAACATATCTTTTTCCCCTCTAAGACTTTTTCAATTTCATTCGTAATTCTATAAACCTGGTCAATTGTGGAGTGCTTAGTTCTAAAACCGAATTGATGCTCAAGAATTAGACGTCTCTCTTCAATGATCGGTTGCTTCAATAGGAGTTTTTCAAATATTTTAGATATTATCGGCAGAAGTGATATGACTTCTCGTTTAAAGATTTGCCTGGTTTAGGGACCATTCTAAATTCGGCAACTTTCCATTGGCTTGGAACGTTTAATAATCTTAGTGCGGTATTTCTAAGTTGAAGCAGTTTGGTCAGGGCTTTCTTTGGCAAATCCTTGAGAATTTGACCAGTTATTAAATTATACCCAGGGGCGTTGTTATTTTTCATTTTTTTAATTGCTTGGTTAAGTTCTCCTAGCGACACTGTTTTTATTCTAAAGTTGTCCGGTGCTAGAACTAACTAGAACCTTCTATTAACGCCTGTCCATCAAAAGGTTTAAACATTTCTTCTAGGTGCTCGACAAATAAATCCGCCTTCTCTTTATCTCCTTTTGCCCATTCGCCATTATTATTTCTTATGGGAGGAAATTCTTTTCTCTCACTAGTTCTTTTATTTCCGGCGGATATTTTATTTCAGGTTTAGAACAATATGTTCATTGCAGTAGTTTCTAAAACCGTCCCAGTTAGTTTTGTTGTTAGTTAATTTAGGCGCCACTTTTTTCTTAACTAAGCGTATGCTTAGTGTCAAAATGGCTGGTGGGTGATCTGAGGAGAGATCATAACTTTCTTCGTGGTTTGTAGAGATTTGACCTACTCCCTTTGTGGCTAAGAAGTCTAGATGCGATGTTGTAGTGCAGGTGGTTATGTTTTACGCGAACTGAACTGCATTGCATCGCTTTCAATCATCATATTTATAGAATACTCAATACAATCTTTAATGAACGCCTCTAGCATTTTCTGATGGATGGTATGGATGGTATGGAATGATAATCACAGCATTCCTTTAGTTCCACACGAGGTCCTTTCCTCAAGTGAGTTTCAGAAATCAAGCAAATGTCAATGTTGTCTTTTCGTAAGAACACTTCCAGTTCGTCGATTTTTTTAATAATGCCGTTTGCGTTCCGCGTCAATATTGTAAGCAATATTTAAGGAGAAATAAGTGAGCAATAATATAAGTTGATTAGATAACTAAGAATCAGTTACGTTTAATACCGGTAAAAAACGATCAAACGAAATAATTATTAATTGTCAGTTAAACTACTTTTCCGTTAAAGTGTAATCTTTAATCTCCCACTCAACTTCAACTAATTTAACTATTAAATTTGTTAGTCTTACTATTTACTCGTGGTTGCATGTGCAATTAGAGCTCCATTGGGTTGTTATTTTTGATTGAAGCTAGTTTGTTCACAACAATAGCTCAAAGTATCTGTTGATAAATGTGATTTTTTTCGATTAGTTTGGCCTATAGCTTATCATTCACAATCAAATTCAAAGAGCAGACTGTTATTACTATTTTAAAAACTAAATTTAACCCACACAGAGCTCCAGCGCCATCATAATATCAATTAAATCTATTTCTAGTTCTTCCCCTTTCTAAATTTAGCACGATGCAGATTGCTCACAGATAAATGGATTGGGATTCAATTTTTTTATTTTCTTTTAATCTTGCCCTATTCATTCGATTTCATCAAAATCTTGACATGTACGAGTACAGTAAACAGAACGAATGCAGAATGCATACAAACGTACAGAATTTAATTAAAAAATGCTCACATACATATAACATACGAGTAGATAATCGTACTTCGAAATTGAAAACAACGGAATCCATTGTAAATAAATAGAACGTATCTCCGGTCCGACTTGTTTGAAGACTATGTTTAGCCTGCAAGCATATTCGTTGCCAAGAATCGATTATCACCGCTACCTTCGTTGCATAAAAGTACCGTCTGTCAAATCCTCAGGGCGGTTGAAATAAATTAGAATCTTAAAAAAAAATCCTTAGAATGTAATGAAGTAGGCTTCATGCGAAATGAAAGTAACTTGGAATTATTTTTTTTTGGGTTGATACGTATGACCTAACCCCACCCTTGGCTTCTTGAAGGGCAAAACCCCCATGAAACTCATATTTAATTGAAACCATCTGATCTGGAGGCCTTGGTTATACTCAAAGTAAGTGGCTTAAAGGATTTTCAACGTCCTCTCTCAAACAAAATAACCTCAATTATGAGGCGATGGCAATTTTGTACGCACGCACGTTCTCCAATTACATTTCGACTTTTCAGCAGTAATTGAGTCGGTCTGAGAAATGCGAACCCAAATGAAATCAAAGAATTTATGACAATGGCAATAGCAATGGCAACAATATTCGTATGTATGTGGGATCTGCAAGGATGTGGGGTTACACTTAATGAGCACTTGGTTATGGAATGTCAGCTTAAACTTATGCTGTGGTTGTCTGAACAATTTACTTTGAAAAATTTATGAGTAAGTTAGGTTTTTTAATTGATACACAAGCCCTTGAAGTCTATGCTGGATTTATTTTAATTTAATTTTAATTAGCTTGTATAGATGACTTTAAATTCCTTTAACAACTAAAGTATCTTATAGTAATCGCTGTAAAAATACTTTGTTGAAGGTCTTTTTTTAATTGTCAAAATGATCATGCAGTATAAGCATGAACTCGCAAAAGAAGTGGCACATTCTGGTCTGAACGATCCTCACCATATTACGCTCCCTAGGAAATTAGACAATTGACGTAACTTGTTAAGGCTACAATAACTACTCCGAAAAATTTCCCTGCTGCTGCTAACTTTTTAGAGATATTGGGAAGTATCCATCTGATCTGACGTAATTGGTGGTTGAAGTCCTGCAAATTTTTTCAGAATGCTACAAAGCAAGTTATGTACGTTTTAATGTCAATTTATTGTTTTAGTTTTGATTAAAGGAATTCAGAAAAAGAAAAAATATGAGAGCATTAACAATATTCAAAAGGAATTATACCAAGTAATTTATGGACAAACGGAGTTTTAAAGTGCTCCAATGGAAGGTCGAAATCGAACTAATTATGAGGCTCTAACCATGAGTGGAAAATAGTATGTTAGAAAATTTTTTCTTTACTTATCTAACTGCTATACAAAAATACTTTTAAAGGTTTGCCACGTAGGTGTAAAAATGTTTTTTTCATGCAATTCAGATTGCTTACGACTTGAACTCGAAACATAGTTACATGACACCACACCTGTTCTTCACAATAAAGCTTAGAATCAGGATTGTATGTGCTTATTCATATCCATAGGGCACGTTTTCGTTCGTATCACGCATTGTTGAAACTCTTTAAAACTGCAAAAACTCAACAGCATTTTGACAGTGTTAACTTTCTTAGATTACGCTTAGATATTTCAGTGGCCACAAACCATAACCGCTTAACTCCAGTTAGGATAAAATAAAGTTAAGGGCACCATCGTGTTCAGCATGTTTAAATCTACTTCCACTTAATTGTTTATGACTGTATCTTTTTTTAAAAAGTAGTTATTCCAAAAAAAAAACCTAGTAGCCTAAGTCATTTTGTTAAAATACTGTTTTGGCATAACAGTTTAGCTCGTAATAATTATAATGAAAAACCGAATTAATCGGTTATGACTTGTGGCCACAGATTTAGTATGTTCCGAAAAGTAATATGCCCACAAAGTCGCCTCAATTCTGCTTAAAAGAACGGTGTCATACATATCTCCGAACGCACTTTTTAGTTAGTATTCTTCTAATTATACCTGCAAGTTAGAATTTAATGGATAACTTGGTCTCATCTCTTCGAACTCAAACTGAGATTATACAGATAAGTTATTCTGAGTATAGTCATCACATTGTATGAATGTGATGTTCCTGTAATCAAAGAATTTAATGGATTCTGCTACTGCTTTTGGTGATGAGGAAATGAGAGAGCGTAACTTTTTTTACTTTTCCTCTCGCTTTGTAACTTGTAACTGCGTCTACCTGAACTTGTAGAATTGTTCGACACTGATTTTGGCACAACAATACAAGCCATCGGTCTGTCAGTGAGCTCTTCAAAGATGAGTGTAAAACGCCTCAAACCAAAATAACTAATGTGTTGTTTCCACACCTATGGTCCTTGAATACAAATAGTGATGGGCAGGAAAGCCCGCCACATATACAATAGTAGCCCAGGATATTTGATATTTGGATAGGTTGTGCTTAGCTATCCAGGGTCCTAATGCATGAATTTTTCTAACCTAAGGATTCTTGCTTTGACTTGTATGCACAGTTGATTTTCCTTGTTGTTGCATTCAGTGTCGTTTATCCTCTTGTTGTTGATCAGTATCGGTTAAAAGTGTTTCAGCGGACCTATTCCTTTTTGTCAACACTGTCAAAATAATGCGACTTTCAAAACTTCATTCATCTTCAGTTTGGCTTTGGCATTCGTCCTTTATGAAATGTCTTTTTCGAAACTCCTTCAATATTTTCGGTTCTACTAATTAATTCATAATCACAACACTCTACTCCATTATTACTCTACCGAGATGAGTCATTTTTTGCTTTTCTTTTTACCACTAACCTACCTGTCTGCAATAAGGGTACGATCCCTGTTGGAATTATATAAGCAAAGTGGCAAGACTGATTGATACAAAAGAGATACATAAATGAAGTAGCATATGAACATTTCTTTCTTTTTCGTTAAGTTATTATAACTCTTTTGTTATTATAACTCCTTCTTCTTCCTTCAGTCCTAAGCGCGAAGAGACGTGTATTTTGTAACAGGAACAAATTTAATAAAGTATCCCACATAAAGGTATTAAACTTATTTTATTTTTTGGCCCAACAATCCCAACCTTTGGTTGGTACGGAAACAATCTGGGGATGGGAAGAATTCTAGATATTACACTCAAAATAAACAATGATAGCTTTAGGCTCTAAAATTTTAGAGTTTCCAATCTAGAGTCACTCTTGGGCCACAGATAGATCCTCTACGATTTGAGTATTGAGGCCGAGATTAGTGATCTCCGTTTAGAAACTCTAACTCTTTTATGGACACTTCTGGACCTTTTGGACGTTGCATACAAAGTCTCGTGCCTAGTGAAACGTGGTAAAAGAACTACTTGCTCCGGCTACCTTATCTTCCAAATTGGTACAGGAGTGCCGTTACGAGCTTGCCCGCTAAGGCGAACGCTTCAGGGTCACACTGCTGTGGGTTCCAAGGCACAGTGACATAAAAGGAAACGAGCGTGCAAATGATCTGACCAGGCAGGGTTCAGCTCTACACGGCTCACTTGCGGCAACTGTCTACATCCAGGAGCAGTTAAAGAATAAATCCACTCACACTTCTCGCAGAACGCCAACCTCCAAAGGAGGAGGTTAACCTACTGGACGAACCCGCCCAGATATCTTCAGAAGCATGGCGATAATCACGGGGCATCGGCCCATTGGAGACCATGTGGCCAAACTAGGTATCCTATATATACTGCTGCAGTTGCGGGAACGGAAATGAGAAGGAAACTGTCTCCCATTTCTTCTGCAAATGTCCCGCACTAGCAAGAACCGGAGTGTGAGCACTAAACCAACCATTCTTCGATACGAGATCTAATCCGTGGCCGTGGCTCTAGTTATAGTGTATTGGCTTCCCAATCGGACGGTTACAGTTTCAATACTAGGCGCCACCGAAAGACTTTCAGGCAACAAAAATCTTGTGAGATGAATGGTTGCCTAAATACAACATCAAGTCAATTTACACTAAATTTAATCTCCCCATTAAATGTTAGATGCCACCCATTGAGCGAAATAGCCACTGAGGTGAAACGTCTTTCTTCTCTTTCTGCCCCACTTTCTGAAAAACTTAGCACATGCTTTGGCATAAGTGTAGTCACATCCATTTGAGTATTAACTTCTTTAACAAAAATAAACCGTTTTCTTAAATCTATAGGCTGGATCTAAGCATCAGGATTCACATCCTGAACAACACCTATCATCAACTAGGTCACACGAGTCCTGGTAACAAAAAGGCACATTCTATTGCTACTTGGGTTCATGCTGAACCGACACTTCTACCTACCGAATGTGTAAAAAAAACGAACCTCAGATCACATTGGTTAAGACCAATGGAATTCATCGCAGTTAAAAATACCATAAGTGGTTTATCATTGTTGCGAGTTTCACCTGGAGTACAGTTTCTTCACTAAAGATCTTTGCAAGCCCTCCGGGCCACTACAAATCCGCCCGTATTCCTTAGATCTATTTATCTTACTGGTTGCCTTATTTGTGGCAAGAGCTCTGAAGAGGTCTGATAGGAAGCCATTTCAGTGCGCAACCTGGGTTACCGACTAACTTTATCACTTAAAGAAGTTTTTTTTTTCCGTGGACATTTTTGCTTAAATACTTATAAAGAAAAATATGAACATATTTTTTCTGTTTCTTTGCTTAAGATGTGACTGAAAATTTTTCTATCTTCGATGTGTTCCGTAAAGCATATGCAAATGGAATGAGATTGCACAAAACATTTGTCCTGCAATGCAATGTTACATTGACTGCAAATCTTATGTTTTCTCTTGAGTCCTGCAAAAATGCAATTTTCTGTAATCACGCAAATTATTAAAAATGTATATTATTTTACCTCCTGTGATAATAAGATGTTGTCCTTTCTGGGGAACCGTATTTTTTGAATAGACCAGTTTCCAGCTGCCTCCTGAATTCAAGTTGGTCTAAACTTTTCCCGCAATATTGCTTACAGACCACACTTTCACAACAGTGGAGGTGTACCATTTCTAGCCTCGAAATCCAATTCGGGAGCACGAAATTTGCTCATCTAGCAAATCTATACTGCCCATATGAGAGTTGTATTCATAGTTCACATTTGGTTTAGGGATCCTTTTTTCAGCAAATGAAAACCTTTTTGCACTCTTTATGGAATGAGTGCCATAGGCATTGGCTACCATAGTCACTAACTTTTTGTCCTTCCACCTCGTTAAAATTTGTCCAGTTCCTTTATCGTAGTAAGGAATGAAGTTACCCCTATCTTTCCTTACAAATTCCTTCTTTTTTTCTACTTCTAGTTTCTTAAATCTCATAAGCGAAAGTTTGTGTAAAAGAATCGGAATTGAAAAAATGTTATTAGAAGAGAATGAAAATTGTAAGGAGGGAAATTCCTTAACGATCGTTCTGGTAAAGTGCACAACCACTGATTCTCTTGGTATACATATATCAAATTGAAGACAGTATCTACCCAAGCTTTCATTCCGAAGAAACTGCCTGCAACTATGTACATATGTTTGCCGAGATAGGATATCATTGATTCGCCAACAGATATATTGCTTTCAATCGAACAGTATTTCAAAAACTTTGTATTTAAGTGATCAAGTAAAGATCGAATCTATTAGATACTACAAATGTTTGAAAAAATTAATGATAGATTGTAACACACTTACCTTACTCATCCTGTCCATTAAAAAAGAGGTATGGTTTGGTTGTATAATGTGTTCAAATTTGTTTGGTCGCATAGCTTCAACAACTAAATCATTATGAGAATCTTCGCGGGACTCCCAAAACATTCACTTTCTTAATGTATGCATACATATATCCGGTTATTATAAGGATTCCAATAAATTATGTATATATTTCACTTTTATCGGCTTGGAGAGTCTTGTTCCTCTTAATAAACGAATATGCTTTTTCGAAAATTAATAATTTCTTCGTCCAAAAAAAATCCGGAGAAATCAATAGGATGGCTCTCCGATAACTGTTATCTGAAATATTAACTTTTATTAAGTTTTTGTACTTACCATGCCATTTTCACAAACAACTTAAATTTTTTTTTTCTTTAAAAGTTTATTTCACAAATATAGTGAAACATAACATGTGTACATTTATAGCACCTTTTCTATTTACCGAATAACGCGAAACGCAAAGTCTGCTATTTTGAATGTATAATAGCACATCAACAATTTAATTTTTTAACGCATCAATAAGGATAAATGTGTTAAAGCTCGGTATCTATCATAAAGTCAATTTTTTTGCAGCTCAAAAACACTGTTTTGTCACCACCTTTGGCTTCTGGATTGATGGCAACATATCAGTCTTATTGACACTGAAGTCATTGCAAATCCTAAAGGCTTTGAGAAACTTGGTTTGAATGGCTCTTCATTCAAAATGCAATTCAAAACCTTCTGCAAATTTTGAACATACTTATGGACATATGTAAGCATATTTCTCACATGCGTCAGTCACTGTTAACTGGCAATTATCATACTAACGAAACTCACCCCTGAGTCTTGCATACGAACACACACTTTACCATCCCTAAAGTCTAGACGTTCAGCGTGTTTCATTGTTCATTTCTTTATGCAATGCCAAGATTTTTTTTTTTGAAAGCTCGTACGATTGTTCCAGCCACTATTGTTATGTTCATTGTAAGAGTGTACATAATATTTTCTTGTTGAAGCTGTAGAAAGAAGTGAAAAACACATTTTATAGATTCTCTCTGTACGACACTTCTGCATGAGTTACTCGTATTTTCTTCGATTTGCAGCCATTTGTAGATTTTATTTTTACTCAATCTCAACGACTTAATTTTGACAATGACAAAATCGGTTTTCCTCTTCCCGGCTAGACTAAGAGGCGGGTGCTTGTCGTAGACTAGGCGCCACGAATTCTACCGTCTCAACGATAGCATCTTAAAAGCGCACCATTCTTGTAGTCGTAACATTCAAAGTAATCTGAAAACAACCTCTGCCTCCCATATGGGGTTGTTTAAATACAAGGAACTGTTTATAGTCTTATGGGTAGTCTGTAGGAACTGAAGCGATATCAGGAAGTGATTCGAATCGGTGCATTTGACCATTCCTGTGGGTATTTAGATAAATACGACGGAGACTCCAATACTCCGAGCCGAGTTGTCCTTCTATCTATTGAACCTTCTATGATGAATGATATAAAACATTAAAAGTTTTTCGTTCCTTTTTTTATTTTCAGGACCCCATTGCCTTATTGGCTCTTAAATTCATCTGAAAACACAAATGGCAGCACCGAGATAACGGGAGGGAAGCACCCAACTCTTGGGTTATTTCGATTCCTCAGGGAAATTGCTTTACGGTATACTGATCAGCTTAGTATTTTGACAATTCCTTGGAACCCATGCACCAATCGAAAGACTCATTAATGAAAGGTCATGCTTGGCAAATATTCCACTCTAACTTTGCAGCAACGAAATACTTGACACTAAAAAAAAGAAAATAAAATTTCTAATGAAATGGAAAGGGAAATCGGGGGTCCCTTAACGTAGTGTAGCTTCTGTGTAAATTTTATTGATTATTCGGGTGTTAGATGTATGCGTGCATAGCTTATCACCAAGTGGAGTCAGAGTCCATTGTTGGCAGGCTTTAGTGCTGCTATTTATCATGAATACCTAAGAAATGAAATTCTTATGAGAATGCTTTATTTATAAGAAAAGGAAGGAGAAGATGAATCATGTGTCTAAGAGGAATTATTGCTTACTGATGTTAAGGACATTCATTTAAATGAACGAAAGTGTGTGTGCGCAAAAAGTGAATCCCATTGGATTTCAAAGGGAGAATGTATTAATTCTTTTTTTTTTCAATTTCCGCTTATAGTTAATTGTAGGTAGGTACTACAAAATAATCGGATCAGAAACAGGGAAACTTTAATACAAATTTAATTCTGAATCACATAAAAAACACTTTTCAAGTAACAGTTTTTTTCACATGTTATACAGTTTGGCTATATGATTGCAGCTGCAGACTTTAAAACAAGAATAAGGATAATTCTAATATGCAGAAATAAGACTCTGTATTACTGTATTTAATGCAGAACAAGATAGTCGCTGCATTTCAAAGTCCTTAGTAACAGTGTAATACAAGATCAGTTTCAGGAAGTCTGAGAAGTCATTCTCGAAATATACATACATACATCGAAGTAGGAATATAGTCGCTTCGAATATGACCTCATCATTGTCGTTAAATTGTCCTTAATGCTCATGATATCACCGGAATAATGAATGCTCAGAAAGTATGAAGTAATTAAATTTAGGTTCACGGAGTCTTTAGTGTTGTACTGTTGCACCACTGTGGGTTTTTTTTATATATCGAATTTAACAGATTACAAAGGAATGCGATTGAATGCGGTAATTTGCGAAAAACGTCCTGTTCTGGCCAATTGAAAAGGCGTCATACTCCAGCACGGTAATTCTGAGCTGCATATTGCTGCGAAAAATACAGGAGCTGGAATAAGTAGTTCTTTACCATCCACCATACTCACCGGATATTGCGCCTTCACCTGATATTGTTCCGGTCTTTACAGAATAGTTTAAATAGGAAAAGTCTGAATTCCCTAGAGGCTGTCGAAAACCAACTCACGAGCTTTTTCCAGGAATAAACAAGCTCTTTTTTTTAAAAATGGAATTGAAAACAATAGCAAACAGCGATGGAAATTATACAATTGATTAATAAATTTGTTTTCATAACAATTTTACGTAAACTTCAATTTCTCTCAAATCGGGCACGAACTGACTGCAAAGTTCAAAAATCACTGCAATATATAAAATCATCACAAAATCTTCCGCAAAAAATATAAACATATGTAGGTATGTACGTCGCGTTTTTTTTATTTTTTATTTATTTATTCGCAATTGTAAATGCTATGGACTACTCGTATGTACCTGCAAATTGTGAATAACACTTTTACGCTGCGGCTCTATTTTAACCATTTAGACACTTCCCAACTAGCACTTACCTAAACTTGGTCGGAATGTGGTATTCACTGACTCCTATTTAGAAGTTTGGGAGATGATTCACCGATGAAGTTGCTATATAGGAGTCAGAAAAAGGTTGCTGCTGTTCGCTGATAAGATGCGTGCTATTAGGGTACATACTTTACCTATGGATAATATTCTGTGTCAGTAGGAAAATATCAGGCGACTCGGAATAGTACTTGATTTAAGAATCTTTTCCATTTGAACCACAATCAAAAACCTTCTTCCCTACAGTAATCTGTCGCTCTACTCTCAACGTGGAAATTTTTATGGCATATAGGATCCTTTCCCCCACTTTACCCTTAATTCTTGTTTTTAGATTGATAAGATACATGCGGCTACTAAATATTCGTCTTTTTATTCACAGTTTAAACCTGTAACGCCTATAACTATCAATTTCGAATGCTACAAAACTCTCCCACGTATTTGGATTATACAGGCCGCTCTATTTTGGGCCATCTCATTAGTGATGCAAACAGTTTGCGGCGTCATTGTTATCTCAATTTCCTTAATAGCTTACGGCAAAGCCGTAGGTTAAGTAAGAGTGGCTGTTGGAAATACCAACCCACCACTTAAGCCTATTGGCCCATTGTGATGCCACAAGGATCGGTGATCCTCCTGCTCTTGGAACGAACCAATTTCAACTTGTGATGAAGTTGACGTCTGTTAACGTCTATACTCCTAAGTGGAGTTTCCTTCTTTGGAAGAGAGCTGGGCATGTACAGAGTAAGTAGAGGATTATCTCTTCCTCCTCCTCGTCCATGCAGCTTTTGCAGAAATGATCTGTAAAGACGCCAAGCCTTCTTACATGCTTACCTATGAGGCAGTGTCCAGTGATGATACCTATAATGGAGCTGAGATGTTTCCTATTTAGAAAGATGAAACTCTAAGAGCGATTCAGATCCAGCTTTGGCCGAGATTGAATTATTGCGTACGATTTAAGCCCTCGCTTAAAATTCTTATCTCTTGTCCTTTATCACCATTTTGGCCTCGTCTTTGCAGCACGACATTTCATTATTTATATGGAACCTGCCTGCTACTCTTGCATTTTTCAAAAATTAATTCCGATTTCTCACTGCCTACTTGCATTCCGTAGACGCTAACAATATTCCAAGTTTCATATTTAATTACAAGGTTCTTGCCCATTTTACTTGTCAATATATCGGTATCTTCATTCTTATTTTGTTACGTTCCGCACTAATACCTTTTGTATGTCGGAAGACATTTTTCCATTTGGTTTCTTGAACGAAGTTTGTAACGATTTTACGTTGCCGTAGTTCTTTTTTTATAATAGGATGGCGGGGTAATGTGTTCATAACACTTTCACTTCCGTGATACCATACTTTGGTAATATTCTCCTTCATTCCATTTGGTACAAAAACAAACACGACAAGAAGAGGTACGAACTGCTACAATATTACATAAGCTGTTGCCTCATGGCGAGCCGTTTAACAGTCTGCAAAAGTTGTTTTTCGTATCCTTCGTACCGACTTTAACTCAACTGCGTGGTTGGCCTAGACGTCTGCAAAGATCTCTGTTCGGGTCTTGTTGTCCTGACACGTTCTTTTAACTTTTGGTAAGATTTCAAAATATATAGAGGAACTTGTATAAATTTGTTTCACCCAACCACTTCCTGAATAGCAAGTACTCGTATATTTTCTGTATAACATTCTTGAGGTGCACGTTGCCTGTTGAAGAGCCGAATATTCAGAATATTCAGTGGTAACGCCCTTACCAGAGAATTTCAATTAATTCAAGACAGTGAGGGTTCCTTCGTATTAACATCCAAGTGAATCTGCAGGATTAGTAGAGCGCCGTTCATTCATATATCCGTCACACCACACCGCGTGAATTCATTCGCTATGCGTCCTTTTTCTGACGGTCAATCATTCCCGACAGGCATTACGAGTATGTAAGCAGAACGATGCGTAACTGATTTTGCATCTATCATTTGTGTGCCTTTATCGCTATCAGTGTATCTCGCCTCGGCAATAAAACGGGTTTTATTTTGCTAGCCGCAACTAGAACATTTTGTAAGATCTATATATGCGTTAACATCTACTTAGTATTTCTTATCCTAGACCTCTGACCAGAAGGTGACTCATGACTTTTGATAGTTATAAATTCATTCCACAAAAAAAGAAATTCAATTCTTCATCTAAGCTTTGTGGCATTGGCAAGCATTTTTATGTTGAAGGGATTCCATGACTAGGATAGCCAATTACTCGTATGACCTTTGGCACAGCCATGACCTAGTCTACTGACACCTTTACCCCAAATGTATGTTTTTCTTTAGGCACTGCATCGGCAATTTATTGAGGCCGCTGTGGTAAACTTCAGGAAAATCCTAGGACTGGAACAAAACTTTTGAGGTCAATTGATGGTCTTTAAATTCATTTTTCCTTTTTGAGCAGAATATCCACAGTTACCTTCTGCGAAGCAATCGAATGGGATTTCCTGTTGTTTCGTGATATGTGTATATATTCTTCGTTTAGATTTAGTATAGAGATACAAGTATACGTATTGATTTTTTTATTCAATCTCTTTTTCTTCTTTTTTCAGGTCCGGGCAATGGAACAACGGTTGAGTGAATGGCCAAAACCACCGCATACGAACTCACCAATCCATCAAAGCCAAACACAATCACAACCGCAACAGCAGCAACAACAACAGCAGCAACTGCAATTGCAACAAACCCCCACAAGTCTTCCGTCAAATGATGCAGAGAAAACCATTAACCATCTAGAAATCCAAGTTGAAGAGCAACGGCAACTGCGTTTACACGACGCACGTCAAGTTGAAGCCAAAGCGGCCAAAATCAAAGAGTGGGTCACCAACAAATTACGCGAACTCGAAGAACAAAATCAACTGCTGCGCGAACAAAATGTCAAATGTAACCAACAGCTAGAATTGTTACGAAATCATATAGCGAATCAGCCGAACCGTCATAGTAGTATACTACCAAGTGGACCGGTTCGTAACAGCCTTAGTTTAGATGTACAAGATTTTGCTTCAGATACAACAGAGAGCAGACGACGCAGCGAATCATTAGATCCTCAAGAGTCGATACGACCGCTCACATCTAGTTATCCACATCATCAGCATCGGAGGAATCTTTCAATGGAACCTCAAGAATTAGAACGAAATTTAGTGGCGGCTGTTGATGGTCTGACATTGACAGCGCTATCCGGACGGCCAAGTAGTTCGGATACAGATACTGCACATGATTATGCGGAGATCTATACACCGTCTAGGGAGAAATTACCACCATGGATGAAGAATAATCCAGCGTTGATGGCCAGTGGTGGTAGCACTTCGACAACAACAACTAGTGATTTTGTTGGTGTTGTTGCAACACCAAGGCCTCCAACGCCTCCTCTTCATAGATTTCCCAGTTGGGAGGCAAAAATCTATCAAGTGGCCAATGATGGCTTAGCATCTGGCGATGGAGATCATGATGGACAAGAGTCGGCAGCGAGTCATGGACAACACCTTACTGGAACAATTGGTAGTGCGAATGGAAGTGGTGGGGTAGGAGGTGGTGGTGGAGGAGGAGCAGGTATTGGCGGTGGTGGTGCTGGTGGTAATGGTACACCATCTAGGGCCCAACAAACTGCAAGTGGTGGATTCTGTGATATAAGTGTGCCTGTCTATGCCACTGTCAAGGGGGTGAGTTACTTTTTCCATTTAACCAAACTATTAATTAAATTAACTTGTAATTGTAAATTGCAGCGTGCTTCTCAAATTCGTTCGATGCCGTTCACCGGAGATTCAAGCGATGATTCTAGCGATGGCGAGGAACATGCTGTCATGATGACACATAACTCACACAACTCGTCAAGTACGGACAATACTGAAACGAGCACATCAGGTAGTGCATCGAGCCCTTCAAAAAGTCTGAAAACATCATCGAGCTTAAGTCCAGCTAAGCGAAGTGGTTCGGAAAGTCCCAAGAACAAGACACGTGGTATGTAGTGATATTTGTACAATTGATTGGTTGGTCTGGTAGTGCCTGCGTAGATTTGCTTGGGATTTTCTTGGTGGAATTTTGGTAACAGTAAACAAAAACGTAGTTTTGTTTCGTTTTTTTTTCTTTTCTTTTTTATGTTTAATTTTTGTATCTTTATGTTTTATTAAAAGTGTAACTAATGTTTATAAAATAGTGGGGCTCAATAAACTGTTGGTCCATTTGGGTGTTGAGAAATTGCTAGTTTAGTTATGAAATGTTAAAAAACCTCTTATTTTAGAAATTTTCTTCATTTTTCGAGATACTCGTATGTCCACTTCTTCTACTGATGAAGTTCTCTGTTTATTTATGTGTCTTCTAATATGAATACCGTTCTTCATCTTTACTTCAATTTTAATGCCCCGGTTATCTTCCATGAGGGTAGCAGATTGCTGAGGTGCAGATTAAGATTTCCCATTACCGATTCCAACTCACTATTGATAGTGAATAAGCAGAATAAGATTATACTTGATTTACACATCCTACCTACCCCTTCAGGATTTCTTGTCACTTATGATTCCTACACATACGAGTATGTATATTCGTATGTAGTTGTGTTCGGAATAGCACTCAAGTTATAATATGCACGCTAAATAGTGGTAGGCATACTGTCGTCACACCCCTGGTAATAGCATGGATCTGGAAATTTCAATATTTGCTCAGTCTGAAATTTTGTTGTGTGCTTGCTGTGAAGCTTTTGGTACTACAATATAATTTTCTTCTCTTCCTTGTCCGTGCGCTGTGCACGGAATAAGAGAATTCTATAAAGAAAGTTATAAGTAACACGCCGAAATACCATTTTTTAGTGAAAGTATGAAGGATGGAAAATGTACGTATGGGAACGTAAGACTATTGTACCACTTCAGTTAGAGTTATGACGCAACCAACTTAAACCTGCAATAAAGATGTTTTTAGTTGTCAAAATTGTGTGGCATTCTAACTGCCCGTGGATATTATGATATCATTCTTGGGCAAAGATGGGCCATTCTTCATTGTTATTATTCCTGCTGGCACATAGAAAAAAGTTTTATTTGACTTGTCGTGAACATTTCCTGAATAACAATTCAAATCAGCGACCGGAATAAACTATACTTTCGTATCGTTTGAACAGCTCGACCGGGAAAAATCTCCCCAATAAGGCTATGAATTAACTAGTTGCCTCTGTATTCTTGTCCATTGTCGATATGGCTGTACTGTGCGATTAGATATAGTTGTTGAATATCTTCCTCGAGGATTTTTCTTTTTCAGCGACCGGTTCTAATTTTCTGGTTTTGTTTAAGGTTTTATCTTGAGTAGGGCTTTATTACACATCTGCCACTTAAGAACGAAAGAGCGAGGAGTAGTAGTGATTATTCGTAAAGAAGTCTTATAAAAGAACTTCAACTTAGCTAAATCCTCTTTTAATTATGATATTAAAGGCATCGTCATTTTATTAACCATTCTCAATGGAAGAGCGAACATATTAGTGTGTCAGCACTTTTTTACAGAGGCCTTAAAATCGATGAATCAATAATCAGTATCGATTTGACCTTAGTCCTCTGAAGTTGGCGTAGTTAAAGATGCTGAGATTCTATTCATTAAATATGCATCAATTTGACTATATCTTGGAAATGAGTTTATGTAATAAGTTCTTAACAGAGTCATCTCAAATTACCCTAAAGCATAAGTGTCTTGTTGGGTTAATGTTTGAATATATCGACTCTTTATCAATTAGACGGAAGTTTTGACAATGTACACACATAAAAAGTGGGTCCTCATCTTCACTATACAATGTTAAAAAGTAATTGTTCCATATACGCTAATATATTAGGTAGAATAATTAGGTTCCGAGACGCCTTTTGAGTTCCATAAGTGTGTTCATACCAAGCTATCGATCGATCTGTTATATATTCGTCCATACGTAATACGAAACTTAGTGGACTTAAATTATGTTTTCCTTTTCAATATGACCTATGGTTCCTAGCTACAAACGTCAATAGTAAGAGACTTTTTGACAAATAAAAATATTGATTTCGGGAGACGTGCTGTGAATTGATACTCCAAAATACGTCATTACCTCCTGATAGAAACGCGAGGTGGTTTTAAATTGATAATATTCAGAAGCTCAAGACTATGTCAATATTTAATTCACAAACATGATTGCATTAAAACCAGTATGAAAGTTGAAACTTGATTTTAAGGATCGCGATTCTCTCTCAGAATCAATGTGATATGTAATTGGCACATCAATATTTACATACAATCGTGGCTACGGCCGGACTACCAACAATATAGAGCGGGATGAGATAAGTGCTGGGTATCGATTAGAGATTAATTAGATGTTCTAACTCGTAGGCTCCAGAAGTTTGGTCCGATTCCTGATTTCCCAGTACTACTCACTACTATATTTTCATTTTTATCCTTACAAGTATTATATCATTGTTATTTTATTTTCCGATAAGATATCCGCACATCGTTCTGTACTACGAATATATGTTTATTTTTATTCAGAGAGGGCGATGTTCTGCTATGAAGTTCTTTGCTTGTGAAATTCTCTTGTCCATTTCTATCATACAAGGTCGCATGCAAGCACTCTTCATAGATTTAAGTCGAATGCATCAAATGCTTAATTTCTCTTGGCTTTCTGTCAATTTCGGTGCTGATTTTGTTGGAACTGGAATGCTGGAAATATAGAGAGCCTTAATAGGAATGCCAATCTCTCGTAATTTGAGCCATTTGCCGTCAAACTTCCTAACAGCCCTTCTACTCATCCGTGTGTTTTAGAGATTTTATGATATAAAATAAGAAATGTTCAAAACACTGGTATTTTGCTCGATTACTAATTTTAGCTGTGTTCGTATGTTTTTGTATAATTTTTTTTGGGCTCCTTAGTCGTATTTATAGCTTCCGGAACATAGCAACTCCTACTATTGATTTAAGTAATTTCTGGAATTCCAGGTGCAATATATCAGAAATCTTTCTTTTGCACAACTTTTTGCTTTATAAATTGTTTTTCTTTCTACTACTCTAATCTTGCTTAACCTATACTGTCCTTTCGAGAATTGCTGACTATTGTCAGAGAAATGTAATTGTTATGATTTAATGCTTTCCTTCAAGTGTATATCACTGATCGCTATCGGTAGTTAAAATATATGATATAACAACTGACGTATACGATTTTTTGTTTTGTTTTTGTACCACGTTTGATTTGTGTTTCTATTTGTTTTAACACACAACAACATACAACACTTAAGGAATTCCTCAAGAGCCATCTCCAAATCTATGTATTCCATCCATACGTGGATCAGTAATTTCAGATATTTCCTTTGAATCAGGCCTATCGGATGATTATGCGATACCTCCGGATGCTGTCTCCGAATCAACTTGCATGGATGCTTCAATGCCTTCGCTGCTTATGCGAGCATCCTACGTTGATTCACCAAATCGCAAACTGGAATCACTGGAAAAGGTAAATCTACAAAAATACCCTCTAAATAATATTTCATTTTGAATTTTTTTTTTCTTCATTTCAAATCAAAGGTTGGTCATTTGGCAAAATTGGGCGGGAAGCTAAAAACATGGCGCAAACGATGGTTTGTACTTAAAAATGGATCACTTACCTATTGGAAGAGCCAACATGATATCAATCGAAAGCCTCAAGGGCAAATTTTATTAGACGAAGCCTGTCGAATAAATCGAGCTGAGGGTGCTTCCACTTTTGAAATTGACACAGGGAAAAAGGTTTACTATCTTACAGCGGACTCCAACGCCACAATGGATGATTGGATAAAGGTGCTGCAAAATGTCCAACGGAGAAATGCTACAAAATTGCTTTTGAGTCGAGATGATCAGAAACCGACGATGCAGGGTTGGGTGACCAAGGTGAAGAACGGTCATGCGAAGAAATGTTGGTGTGTACTATTGGGCAAAATGTTCCTGTATTTTAAGGCTCCTGGAGAAACTGTAAGTATTTAAATATACAAAAAATTTATACGTACATATAAACATTTTATTTTATTTATTTTCAGAATCCTTTGGGGCAAATAAATATGCGTGATGCTCGAGTAGAAGAAGTTGAGCACGTTTCAGACTCAGACTCTGAGGAACGTGAAGATCCTGCTCAGAGTCAGGCACGTTTAACGGTAGCTATCTACCCGGCACATCAAGGACCGACTTATTTAATTTTATCTGGAAAGCAAGAACGTGATAATTGGTTATATCATTTGACAGTTGTATCTGGTGGGGGACCAAACGCTGGCACTCAGTATGAACAACTTGTACAGAAACTTATGGAAACCGATGGGGATCCAAGTAAGATCTTTTGTTTTACTATCTTAAACTAAAACGCAAGGAAAAGGTGTAATTCGGCACTCCTTCTTCATTTTAATTAGAATTTTCTTTGTAGTCCGCGTAAATTTGGTGTTTTTGATCACTTAATAGTGTAATTCATCGTACAATCTTTAACTAACTCGAAATTAGTCCAAATATTGCACAACAAATCTTACACTCAAAGCAAAAAAAAAATGTTTCGCCCAATTTAACTATATATATATATATATAATAATATATATATAATATATAATAATATATATATAATATATAATAATATATATATAATATATAATAATATATATATAATATATAATAATATATATATAATATATAATAGTATCACAACTCTGTGGTATAAAATGGATCAATTGGCACTTGTACAAGTTTGGGAGATATGATTATTTCCAAAGGGAATACTGTGTTTCCCAAACAGTACGCAGATATTCCGCACTTTACAAAGTTTCCTTGATCCCCTGAAGAAGGTCTGTTTGCCTATTTCCTTTTTAGTTTGAATATTTCTATATTCGCTTATTATTGTTCATGTGTTGGCAGTAGTCATACGTGTCGAATGATTAACGCTGCCCAGTGTAGACTTCCAAAAATGGAAACAATTCTTTCTGGGCTCTGAGGCACTTACGTATCGAATGGAACTCAAATACGTACTTTAGCGTCAGGGCAACGCCATATTTATATAATTACTAGCCTAACCGGCAACGCCTTGCTGTTGCAAGATTTGACTGTTCATAAGCTATTATGTGCATAAAGTTATGGCATATTATTTCGATGAAGACATATTATTTCAAATTCAAATTGTTTCGTTACCTGCAAAAAATATAAATCAAACTAATAAGCAACCTGGCAGTGATGGAAGAGGTAAACTAAGGAAATTTTTCTTTCTTTCTTTTTTAATTTTACATTTCATTCATCTCATATTTAAGTACATTTTGTTATAAATGATTAATTTATATAGTTCTTAATTGATAACATATAAAAATTAAATTTTCTTTATAAATGAGGTAGACACAATGGTGAGATGTATATGTAGGTTGAATTATAGCAATTTGTAATTTGAATTTAATTAAGTGCTTGTTTTTGCTAATACAAATAAATTCGATGGTTTTCACACACGTGAGCATGTAATATATAGTTGCCCATGGGAGAAACATGGATTTTTCAAGTCCAATCCGCAGATTGGCATTGTTTGACCTTGAGACTTTTTTTTATAGTCATCGCGAAAGCCAAACGAATAGGGGATTGAAACCTTTTGAATGGTATTGGAGATTCTGACGGTATCATTGGAATACGTGGCAACAGGACGATTTTTCCTTTAAACTTACTCAGAAGAATAATCTGTGAACCAATCTTCATCAGTTTTGACCTTTTTTATCAATAAGTAACTGGGTAGATACTCTTGCTGGCACTTTGTATCACTTCCCACTGCTTTCTCGTAAAGTCGCCTTCAACAAATGTTGCCAGGGCCTCTTGAGGTGTAAACTTTTTAACTGTAACTTGCTTCGCAGAAGAGGTGATTAGCTTACAAAATTCTTTAGCTTTGCTTGGCGAGCTGGTAACTTACTGCAGTCACTAAGCTTTTCGAACGATTTGGATGGTCGACCTGGTTTGTGTAAGGGCTCAAAAAAAGGCAGTGTAATGCTTGATTCAAATCACTTTTTATTGGTTTTGAGAAATCGTTCATCTTTGTAACTCGCTGCAGTCCATTTTTTTTTGAAATCGTTTTTAAAAAATTTCAAAGCATTACTGACACTACTTTTTTGTTTTTATATGGACATTACAAAATTTGGATAAGCTTTTTTTTCCAACAACAAAAATCTTTCATATACTTTTTTATCTCTAAAATCCTTTAACATATTGTATAATTCCCTTCAAGTAAAACTCTTGACACTATCCGACGAATCTGCAAACCAAGTAGGAAATTATGTCTATCATAATTTTTGAAGTGTCACAAAACAAAAGGGCAGACGTAGGCGGACAGTTTTATTGTGGTTTATGATTGCCAAAAGACTAAGGTTGACATCCATAACAATATTATAGCCCGACCATGACATTTCTTAGCCTTAAATATAGAAAATAAGTATTCCTAAAGCAAATGTAAATAAAGTCGAAAGACATAGTTATAAGAATTTAGAGTAGCTTAGAGTGCCTGTTTGGGGCCAGTGAGTTAGTATAAGATTGTTAAGTAATTTTAAGCTAGCATTTAAGCATTTTTTGTTAGTATGTAAGAGTTAATGATTAAGGAAATAAAATGCTTTAAAACTGAAAAAACTAAAAAAAAAAAAACTGAAACTGCCCAACCATGACATGACATACTCATAAACAAAAACACCATTATCTAAGAAGTTTTATTAAAATTAAACACTAAATTAATACTTCATGAACACCATTCGCATACAACAAATTCATTCATACATAAAAATTAAATTTTTTATCTAAACATATCGATTATACCTTGATCAAATGATTTTCTTTCTAAATTTCACCACACAAAAAAAAACAATAACCAAATCAAAAAAGAATCACGAACAAAAGTGCAGATATGAGATAACCAATAAATGCAATTCCGATATCACTGCCAGATTCTCAACTTAGAAACCAGATTAACAAACATGATTGGGCTGTGGGTTACGAATATCTCGAAAAATATTCCAGAGCTTATCACTTAATCTAACTTTTATTTATACATTATTACATGCGGTTCTCTGTCCTATCAGGTTCTAGTGAATGGTTTTTCAAAGCAATGTAAGAAGACATGCTTTTCGTTGTTGTCTTTCCTTAGGTTTGCTAAAAAATAGTGTAACTAGTTCGAAGTTTGAAGTTTTTGTCTTAAGTTTTTATTTATATTTATGTCCCCACAACTAAGAAGCTAAAGAGATTGCTTAGGAAATGTTTTTGAATGTGAAAATACTGAAGTATCCTAAACACTTTCAACTTAATTTCAGATTGTGTTCTTTGGCGCCATCCAATTTTATTACACACTAAGGATACTATTACTTCGCCACTTTCTTCCTTGCATTCGGAGACTATACAACCGGAAGCTATTAAATTATTTAAGGTGAAGCGACAGCATCAATTCATTTCTTCTAGCTGTTCAAAAAGTTTTTTAATTATTTCTAATTTGTGTACTTTTGTAATAGAGTTGTCAACTTTTTATGTCAGTAGCTGTTAATCAACCTGGAATTGACTATCATGTAGTATTGGCACAAAATGCCTTACAACACTGCCTAGATATGCCCGAGTTACAAACGGAAATGATTTGTATACTAACCAAGCAAACCTCCCGCCATACTGGACAGAAATTAAGCGTTGGCGTCCAGGTAAACAAGAAACTGGGCAAGCAAACGCGCGTAAGTTTTTTAGTTGCGAAAGCTTTTTTTCTTATGATTTTTTCTTTCAGTTTCATTTATTAAATTAATTTAGATTCATGTATAATTTCTATTAAATCTTCATTTATGGTTGATTCTCGTCATTATATCAAATCAGTTTATGTTTTTTTGTTATCGAATTAGTGGATTGTATGATTTATTTCAAGTTTAGTTGAAAAGGAAACCCAAGTCCTTTGTTGAATTGTTTTAGAGAATTTAAATTTGTTTATTTTAAAATTAGTTATTATATTTGTTTTTTTCTTTGTTGTTATTTTATTTTATTATAACACGGCCGAATTCCCAGCTTGCTTATAGTGTCACGTGCTTCAGCTTGAAACGGATGCTTGTAAAGAGTGAATAATATTACCTAGGACAGTAAAGATGTCGAAAAATATAAATAAATTTATTATAACTAGATACTCGTACATCACATTTTACACTCCATACATTTAAACAATTAAAATTTTTTGTTAATTTCTGTGTTTTGATTTAAGTTATACTTGCATGTGTTAAGCTTTAACGTTGTATTCGTATACGTATATTAATAAGTAAATTTCGATCCCCCAGACTGTAAAACTGTGGATTGATGTTATGAGTGTATGTTGGAAATGGCTTATTATTACTGTGCTTTTATTTTTGTAGACAACTGGTAAACGTTGAACCGAAATATCAACAGTTGTTTCATTTTGTATTTTAAATTCAATATTATGCTCGCAAAATAAATTTAGAAATATTAATCACATTCTATAAGTTTAATAATAAGAATGTTAATTTAAAACATTCTCTTTCAAACAAATCATCTTAAAGTTAAAAAAAAATCATCAACGGTTAAAGATATTTTGTATGTGTTATTCCGTGTTGTTCATCCTCCCGTTCAGACAGAATTTGTTTCTGAGACGCGTAATTTATCCATAACTTCTGATAGAATCTTTGTAAAATATGGAAGTCCGTCAATCTGGGCGGTTAAAAACCGTACTTTATTTATGTTGGTGATTCTATAATTTCCATGTTGCTTCGAAATCTATTGAAGTCAACAAGGCTCTCACCATATAAGAATTGTTTTTCGCATTTCTCAACAAATTGGCTGACGTGTAAGGGACTGTGTTGTCTTCCATTAGCAACCGGCCTTATATTTCCGTTTCCCACGTTAATATACAGAAAAGGACAATAACCGGCACCTTTGGGCATTTGGCCTTAATTAGCGTAAAAGTGGATAGAACCATTCAAAAATTCACTTGTCATGCTTATGTCTCAACCAACGCTCTTTCTAACTGAGATTTAAATTATTTTCGAGCCTAATTGCAGCAGTCGAGGGCTGGTATTATATTGTAATTCCCCAATGCTAAAACACGATATCTCTCTACTTCGCTGAGTCCCTGAGTTCTAACTCCTGATTTAGAAGAGAAGACTTTCCAAGCCAGAGCGTCGTTGTACTCATACATATCTGAGTCATCTCAATCTCTTTAATCACACGTTAATACAATTATAGTTCGTTTGACAAATCTGCTTCTCGCGATCTGCATCGAATACCTCCAAAGAAATTTTGACTTAATAACAATCGGGGATCCTTTCATTAACGTTAATGAGTATATATGTATTGTTGTTTGAGATAAAGCTTGATTAAACAGTTACATTACTACCTCAAAATTCTTCTTTGGTTTCAATGTGTCATAGTTTCAATAAAATCTGATTTTCCAAAATATCTTCATCTTGCAACTCGTTGATATATTTTTTTTTTGTTTCTGACATCATACTTTGCTTTCCTTTATGTGGCGAACTGAGTCTAAACTAACAAGTCTCTTCATTTAACGCCTCCTTTCCACTGGAGCGCCCCACCTAAGGCGAGGTCTTCCTTTGACTTCAATCTTTTCGGTATGCATTCAAAAACACTCTGGACCAGAGTGGCCGTGTTCCATCGCTCAACATGTCCTAGCCATAGAAACCGCTGAATTGTAGCTTTTCTGACAAGATCATTGTCACTATATAGCCCATACCGTTTGTTTGGTTGCAACTACTTCTCCAAATACCATTAATGTAGGTGCAGTAAAAACACTGCAGCAACCATGGGTGATTTTCGTCCGTTTAAAATAAAGTCGGGGTTTAGGCGCTATTCGGTTGATCTAGGACAATAAGGGTCTTATGCTACGCTTTTCTCGTTTTTCGCGAGAGGTTGCCTTCTTAATTGAATGGCAACAGCGAATGGCAAGGGCCTGATCTCCCGTTCTCCGTTAAATTCATTTTCGTTGTGGAATACAATGGGTTTGACTAATTCCACAGACTTATCCCACTAATAGGTATACATGCTGTTGATAATTGGTCACTGAATTGTCAACTTCTTTTATCAGTTGTTGCAATATAACGCCTACGAATTTATCTAATGTTACATATTTCTGTACGTTTCGCCATTCCAGATACTGGATGAGCTGATAAAGCCTGATGAAGATGAAGTCTTCTTAATGACCAACAGCACAGTTTTTGGAGGATTTACAACATACATATGTATCACCTCATCGAAAAGTGGAATGAAAATCTATATCAATCTCCAGAAAGAAAGATAATTACACTTGGTATTTAAAAGTCATGGCACAGAGTTTGCCATCAGCCCCGTTTGTCAACAGTACAATTATAAATGTCTCTATCTAGCTCGTATCCAATATATTCCTTTGGTGTTAGAAGTACTCTCTGCTTCTCATATTATATATGATCCCCGATCTCTTCGACTTCGTCTTCTCTTCTTCGACATTAAGGTGCGTGTCTATTTGAGAGTATCTTTGTTAAATAATTGTCGAGAGGGTACTCTCATACATTTATCCTTTGAATTTATTGTTTATCTAGTTATCGATTGGAAGTCATCAACGTAGTTTCATTTAGTAGAAGGGGAAGGTAGCGACAGCTATTGGTGTTGCCCTTATAAAAAGAAAAAATATTCGATTAAACTATGGGTGGATCGTAACCATGAAATCGATGCGTGGTCTACTCCAACACGACGACAGCTTGAAATTGTAAATACCCGACAATTAAAAAAAAATCACGAACAACTGGAAATTTGTTCTTTACATATCCCATACTTTATTGCAGTGCTTTAGTCGCCCCCACTTTTTTATTTTCCAACTATATGAATTATGCAATTTTGGAATCTATAAAAAATTCTAATTTAGTTGCTTGTGTAACGTACAATTTTATCTTACAACGAACAACTTTACTATCTATTTAGAAAATACAACTAAGTTATTGCTGTTCTTTTTATGAAAATGTCACTTTTTTGTGAAAAAATGGTTGCAAATGAATCATTCACAGTATTGCCCATCGCTAGCTACAACTTTTTCTCATCTTTCTAGCAGAGCTTGAATACTGTTAAGGTAAAAGTGTTCATATTTTGAGGCTATCCATGAATAAAGTTAATTTTTTTATGTCTTTATATGAGCGGAACTGCTGAAAAAACGACGCTCAACGTTCCTTGGCTTCAAATTATAAGCAACCCAAATGCCTTGTTTTTGAATCATTCCCAACGCATGCAATCGCTTGGAAATGTCTTGACGCTTAGCTCCTAATGCTGAAGCAATCTCTTCTTGCGTTTGACAATGCCTACAATTCAGCGTCTTCGAATGATTTTGGCCTTCCATCACGCGGACGGTCGTCAACATCGATATCACTTAGAGCAGCATATCCGTAAACTTTTTAGAGCTCTCTATGCGATTCAGTCTCCGTTTTCTTCGAATGAAAGAAGAAAATCAACACTTCCCCCAAATGACGATTATTCAGCACAAAATCAGACTTTCACACAACCAAAAAAATATGACGCCAAAACAAAATCACTAATATGTCAAAACAGTTTGTTTACCATATGTCTAAGCTTGGTTAGTGACGTTTTGTATATGTCAAAATCGACGAGCACTTACACACAGCGATAACTTATTATAGTTGCACACCCAATATCTTTTACATTTTAATAGATACTAATTATAAACATTAATGTTAATTATAATATTTTTTTCTATCAGGTTTTTCCAACTACCAACATTTCGCCGTATTCACCCTCGACAGCTGTTCTCAAATACGAACTCGGTTAGAATTCAGCGAGTTGATCTCCGAGAATAATCAAAGCTTGAGCCCACTTGTGAACGGTTTCGAAAATATTGAATCTCCTGGAGCTGCCCGCAGAATTGTGTCCATTTAAGAAATTATTACCAAGAGGAGTTTGATAGCTACTTTAATTATTTTTAGTTATGAATTGATGCACACTTTTAGAATGCGAGTGATGTTAACATATTAACCAGCTAATGAGCAATTAATACAGTGAAATTGAATGCTTCCATACTGTCTTCTTCTGTCATTAAGTCTGGCACTTATATTACCAAAACCAAAAAACTTTTCATACTCGGTATATGTGTCAATTATAATTCGATTTCGTCATTGCGTCAGGTACTCATAATCTTGGCTATAATAATGACATAATGTATCTAACCCAAATCTTACACACGATCACGTGTGGTCCAGGACAATTTAATTTTCAATGCTTTTCAACTGAACTAGCATTATTCCCCAACGTCTCTTTCGTTCTGCGACAAAAGTTGTTAGGGTGCAAATTGTTCATAAACTCTATTTCTAAAATGTTTTCTCTGGGAATGAAAGTGTTGTCCACAAAATCTCCTGTTTGCAGGCATTTTCTTTAATTAAAATACCAGCTTCCTTTAAATTTAACATGAAAGATCTATATCAACTTATTCAAATAACTGAATTTCCGACTGAGTGGGACATACTTTTTCATATATTTACGGTGTGCCATTTATTGTTCTACACAGGGATAAACCGTAAACTGCTCTACTCCAGTTTGCTCTTGCACAAAGGCATTTTTGCCACAGCGAATGAAGTTTCTCAATTCAATTTTTGTTATGAGTTGTAGGCCTCTACTAAGACTGGACTTCTCCAATTTATTTTTTTTTCTAGGTAAAATTCAGAACTTCTTCTTCTCTTCATCTGGTTTGATATAATATTGCTCTAAAGTTTTGCTTCTTACTGCATGCAGTAAGTTCAATCATATGTATTTGAAATTATGAGAGGTGGTAATAAATAGTACATTTGTTTCGTTCATCTTAAGAAGTCGTAGGAAAATATATTTGAGAAGCGCATTTCATCAAACGAAGTCAGTCAAAGATATCGATGGGTTCGATTATATATAATTTTTTTATTTTATGTGTAATTTGTTTCTTTAAATGTAAAAAATAATTTGTTTCATTTATATATATATTGTATAATGTAAGCTATTGTGTTGTTTTATGCATACAACATTTAACTGATATCATTTAATAGCATTGCAGTAAATTTTCATTCATAGACTGAGACTTTTTTTCTATTCTACATAAATATCAATCTTATAACCTACCTATGCCTTTAAATAAACATATATGTATATGTATGTGTTTGGATGTAAATAATAATTATTTAATAGAAATTTAAATTTTTCTTATTTGAAATTAAATTACTCGTACATTCATATTCAATACCTACACATTGCTTTAGTTTCTTCAGTTTGGAATTGTGGACAGCAAGACACTAGTTGTATTTATTGTTTTTTTTATATACACATAAAACATTATAAAATTAGTTAATATACTCGTATTATTTAGATTGAGATTATTGAGTTTTATGAATTATTATATTACAATGAATATAGCAACTAATTTTGTTTCAGTATATTCGAGCATGGCTTTAAGGGGTTATTCGAGTTTTGTTTGTTTGTGTTTTAAATTTAAAATAAAGCAGAGTCTTCGAGATTTAGCAATTTCTATGGTTCTTGTTAGGGTAATTTCTGACTCCGTTGTTTTTATTATTATACTTCTCGGGCATTTGTGCAGGCGTCCCATGCAGTATATATACAATAGATACTATGCAGGGTTTGTTTGTTGAAATCAAAAATCTTTGTTTTTTATAAAGGATGGTTAATGTCCGTTTTTTTTTTTTCGACAAAGCACACCCTTTTGAGTATTTGGGACTCCATCTCATCAATAAATTGCTGAGTGTTGTCTTCCAACCTTGAATAGTTCGTGGTTTATCAGCACGAGTATACATACATACAGACAAACACCAAAAACTTTGCATAGGCTTACAAGAAATAATCGCGTAGTTGGCGGACAAAAGTCAAACTATTGTAATTAACGTCATAATGACTATTCCGGATCTATCGCAGCACATTCACTCGCAGCGGCCACAGTTTCTTCCGTACGCACATTACGTTGCCTTTGCCTCATGTAGATTATATGTGCTACGAAATTTATTCACTATCGAATGGACAATGACATCACGGCCTAAAAGTTATCCGTATTGCAGGATCTATTAATAAAAGAAAAAACTCGTTCGTGTAACGATCTAAAAACTACCACCGAATGAGTTCGTGAAATTGTTCCTTTTTTATCTATTTCGCGTAATGTACTTACCTTAAATCGTATTGGTATTTGGTCCGTTTATCGATTTTGGACTTAATATTCCGTAATAATGCTGATTTTTTTACTTGGTGTATTCCAAAATGTCTCTTCTATTTATCAATGCAAAACACTTTTTTCTCTCGTATAGACTTTATAGTCATTATCCTCTTAAGGACCCAAATTCTCCTAATATCTGTGATCACTAGATAATATTTTCATTTAATTTCTCACTTGTAACTTGTTACTTTATTTAACTCGTAAGTTATTCAATAGCTTTACTTACATATTGCCTTGTCAGTGATATTGCACAGCTTGCTTACCCTTCTAGGGTTGCAACAAGCTGTCTTCCTAAAATGCTCGTATTTCCGAATCCGACATCTTAACCAGATTCCTGCCATCTCCTCATGAGTTAAAAACTAGTTTAGATTAAATACATATTCTAACAACAGATAAGTTTTGATGACAATATGTGTTCCACGTACTAGATCCATATAGTGATGTAACATACTACGCTAATACTAGACAGATATTTCTACCAATCACCTTTTTTTTGTTTAAAAAAGAACTTAACACTCAAGTGGGTATGACTACACTTATGATGTCAAAGCATGTGTTCAAGTTTTTCGGAAAATGGGACAGAAAGAGAAAGAAAATTGTTTGGGCTCAGTGGCTATTTCGCTCCATGGCTGGCACCCAACATTTAATGGGGAGACTAAATTGTTAGTGTAAATTGATTTGATGATGTATTCATTCATCTCACGAGATTTTAGTTTCCTGAAAAAAAGTCTCCGTCACGACTGTTATTGAACCGTTCAATTGGGAAGCCAATACACTAATTAACACTTGAGTCACGGCCACCCACAATTGATTCACTGATTCTCACTGAAGTTTCTACTGTTGTGATATTTCATAAGCTGTTTCCTTAATACCAACTGATGTTATCATGGTGTAGCACATATGGACCAATGGATTCCGATTAGTGCCACAATTTTAGCACTTTACAACTTAAATGTCAAGAGAAATTAATAAAGTAATATCACATGAATTTGTTTAGTCGAAAAGAGAAAGATGTAACCGGGAAACTTTGGTTGCAACAATGCAAAGTACTCGTATATCACATTCAGATAATGTAGAACCCTGATTTTTGCAGCGGAATTTGCGTTTTCACACTTCAGGTGTGCCAACAGTTTAAGTTCAGTTGAATCTGAACGTCGTAAAAAATCTTTTTTTTGATTGATTGGCGGTTTGATCGTTTAGTGTTCGTGAAGTTGCTGCATGGATTTTTGTATTTCAGTATATAGAAAACCGCTATCTCTAGGTGAGTTCTATTGGTAATGTTCTGTTAATATGCTCCATGTTAAAAGTCATGGAAATTTTTTAAGGTTTTTTACTTTCAGCAGAGGCTCATGTGCACAGGAGATTATTATTGAAGAAAGCTTTAGTTATATCATAGGGTAGCGATCGTTAATCGACTTAAAACGTATGATATTTAATCTTAATCTCAAGCTGGCATAGTGCTGGATCGTGTAGTTTGAAAATCAAACGCTGCAGCCCGAATATTATCTGTATCTCAACCAAAAGCGCTCTTAACACCAACTTGGTTGAATATTTTGCCAATAGAAAGAAAAATATGTATTCTACTCTTTTTTTATAATATAAAAATAAATGCTTATTGTGCTGTTAAAGCATATAATACTATATACGTACGAGTATGTTTCCATTTTCTGTTTGTTAAAACTAAAGGGTGTCCCAAAATTCGGGATTTGAGATTTGAATTTTGCGCCATTTATACAGTATAGTGTTGCTAACGAAAAAAAAGTGACATTTCAGGGCTATTAAAAATGGAACGCTACACAAAAGATCAACGCGTTTTCATAGCTGAGCAATATTTTAAAAATAATGAGGGTTTGACAGCTACAGTTCGCAATTTTCGTACAGCTCATTTTCGTCCTGATGGCTTTGTTAATGGTCAAAATTGTTGAATTTGAGGTTCAGAAAATTCACGAGCGTTGTTGAGAAATAAATGCATCCACAATGTATCACTGTGTGGTACGGATTTCGGGCTGGAGCAACCATCGGATCATTCTTCTTTTAAATGCAGCTGGTCAGGAAATATCAGTTAATGGTACTCGCTACCGCGACATGATTGTCCAGTTTTTTGTACTTAAATTACAAGTTATGAATGTGGACGACATGTGGTTTCAATAAGACGGTACTACATGCCATACAGCCGCCAAAAAATCAATTCAATTATTGCATAAGTCATTTCCTGGTCGTATAGTTTCCCGTTTTTGTGATCAGAATTGGCCGCCCAGGTCTTGCGATTTAACGCTGTTGGAGATTTTTCGTTGGGGTTTTTTGAAATCTAACCCACGCCATGAAGAAGCAAATTAGGCACTGTATTAATGAAATTCAGCCACATTTATACAAAGTAGTGGTCTGACAAGCAAAGTCGTGGGGGCCATGTACCCCACTTTAAAATAATGTAGCCCGAAAGAAAACCTATAATTTGGGTATGTATTTATTTTCCCTAGCAGAAAACTAAATTCCGTAGATTTCTTACCGGCGACGGTAGTATTCCTAAAAAAAAATAATCTTCAATAGAAGCCCTTATCATAGAAGTAATTACAAGTACAACAAAACTCTTTCTTTAAAATTTATGTAGTAAATTCATTTCAGTATTTCAGAGAGATTTGCCATTTTGTCATATTTGGGAAGCGGTCATGCTGTTAGCACTACACACGTATATGCTTCTTCCTTTCCATCTACTATAATTCTTACAGTGACTTTCAAAATGGTGTGTGTTGGTGCTAAGGCTACCTCTTTTAAGCTGTTAGAATGATGTATATGTGCAATCCATGAAAATCAAGTGCATGCATCATAGTAAAGTGTTTTTATCACTTTCTTTTGAAATAAGTTCCACTTCTTGCCAAAAGCACCTTTGCACTGACCTAAAGCAGTTTTCGACTCGATACGTGACCATAAAACCTAACTATTCAAGATGACTCCCAATCAATCTTTTGTCTCATGAAGAGAATAACCAATCTTCGATCACCCTGGGGGCCTTCGTGCAAACAGACTATATGTGCGAATCAATTGATATCAAATTGACACAGTCACATAAGCAGTAAGGGGGAACACATATATTAAATGCGACAAGCAGGGATTATTTTATACTGACTTTGGGATAGTTGATCAATCTATTTGTTTAAAATTAATTTGTACCTTCACTTTTAAGATTTCCTGCACATTGATGGCCAAAATAGTCTTATCTGTGGTACCCATCATAACTTTATTAGCATCTGTTACTTTGTTCATTATTTTTTTTTAATGTGCATGTATCGCTTGTTCATCACTATAGTTTACTGTACTCCTAGCCTTAGTCCACAATTTCAATTACACGAAAATCAGAAAAAAAATTAAAACACACACACACTTAGAAAACACACATATTTTGAAATTAATAGCAAAGCAAAAGAAAAAAAAAAGCATTATGAATGAAATTTTTACAGCAACTGCTATTGTGTGCCACCCAGAGTCTGTTCACTTGTGATACACAACAAGGAGGCACAGCCCAAGCAAACGGCAGCTCTCCTACATCAATCCAGGTATGGGGGATAGAATTTCAATTACAAATTTTTCAATCTTATTTTAATTATTTTTAGACAGATTTTTGAACAATTTCCATCAGACAATTATTACTATTATTTTTTTTTAGGCTCCAGCTCCTCCGCCCATAATTGATTGCAAATCCAATCCACCCGCCTACACATTTGTCCAAGGCTGGCAGCTGCTCTCTTTGGCTGTTTCTTTATTTGTACCAAAATCAAGTCGGTTACTGTGGTATTTAAAATTGCATCTCTCACGTAATGCTGATACAAAAACGGAAACAGGAAAATACGCTGCCTATTGTGAACGTGCCTTAGAGCGGACACTTAAGAACGGAGGACGTGAGACGAAGCCCTCACGTATGGAGGTGTTGTCGATTCTTTTAAAGAATCCTTATCACCATTCCTTGCCACATGCTATTCCTGTCCACATGATGAACTCCACATACCAAGTGATTTCGTTTGACGGATCAACAACGATTGAAGAGTTCCAATCGACTTTGGCCCAGGAGATCGGCTCACGGGATGCAACCAATGGATTCTGTTTGTTCAGCGATGATCCAATTGAGAAGGATTTGGAGCATTATTTAGATCCTCAAGCTAAGTTGTGTGACGTGATTTCGAAATGGGAGACTGCTCTGCGTGAGAAAGGATCCGGAAAATTTGAAAACTCCAGAGTTATTCAATTGACCTATAAAAATAGGCTTTATTGGAAACATACAATCAAGTTCGAGACCGACAAGGAAAAGTTGTTGCTCTGTTATCAGACAAATCAGCAAATTGTCAACGGACGCTTCCCATTATCGAGAGACCTAGCTCTAGAACTTGCTTCATTGATGTCTCAAATTGATATGGGAGATTACTCTCTTGAGAAGTCCCGAGGATCGGGAAACATGAACAATGCCGGCCTTAAGGCGTTGGATAAGTTCTATCCATATCGATACAGGGATGCTATGACACCAGAACAATTAAAAGAAATCCAAGATCTTCTCATTTCCAAGTGGATGCTACTTAAAGGACGTTCTACGTTAGACTGTGTTCGTATCTATTTAACATGCTGCCGAAAATGGCCATTCTTTGGAGCCGCACTATTCCAAGCAAAACCTCGACACTCTGATCAAGCAATGGCATGGTTGGCAGTCTCAGAAGATGCCCTTAACGTTTTAGAGCTCTCATCAATGGCACCATTAGCTCGATATCCTTACACTTCGGTAATGACTTTTGGTGGATGTCAAGATGATTTTATGTTAGTAGTGGGACATGAAGACCACTTGGTTACCACTGGAAGCACAAACGAACAAAAGCTGCTTTTCGCCATGAGTAAACCAAAGATTTTAGAAATCACACTTCTGATTGCTGATTATATGAACGCCCTGGGACATACTCTACCCGGAACACCACAAATGAATACACTAACACGAAATGGATCTCATCGATCACTGCGATCACGACCTATACCAGGACAATGTATAACAACTGGTGGTGGAGCCTCTACCAATGCCACCACAACTGCACACAATACTCTAAATTCTCATGCCACCCATACGTTGAACTCCAACCATTCGCATACTTTGAACTCATCGCATTACAGTGGTATTGGACTCCATGGTGGTGGCGGAAGTCACCAAAATACAATGAGTTCATCGCATGGTGGACAACCGGATATACTCAAGAGCACACCGGATCATCAGCGGATGCAGAAATAAAACAGGAATGTAAGATTTTAGCTGTAAGTAGATAAGATCGGTTTGAGTTTTCGAAATTTGATGAATTCTTGAGCATTTTTTAATAGAGAATTGAGTTCTTTTGGGATAGGATAGGGGATATCTCTTTTTGCAAAACCAAGGACACGTAGAAGCACTTTGATCTGGCGTTTGTTGAAAGGCAAAATAATATACGAACACAATTGCGACTTTTGTAACAAACTATCAAACTTCTTTGCTAGACTTTAAGAGCAGACGTTTTTTTGCATCTCTTCCACCCATTCTCTGCTGAGAATCGTCAAAAGAATTAGCAAATCAGTTTCCAACTGGATTTAATTGATCTTACCCTGGTTTTCGGCTTAGACCGATAGTGCATATTGTTTTCACCTAGCTTCATCATCTACTGTCTTATGCAACTCGTAATGTAGTTTTCTCGACTATTGCTTATGGCTTCGAAATTTTCTGAGGCCTTATGAGTTTGTAAGAATTGATCGCTTGTGGCTTTTATTATAAGCCTGAGATTCTCTTTGAAGTTTGGCTGGCAGTGTTGGAATCGAATAAGATTACGATTTGTATTGGTCTTTTGAAGTCAGTATGAACGAAATCAATGAGACCAAACTAATAATTCGCAAAAGGTCTTTGAGGTATTGACCAAATATTGCCTATTATGTTCTGTTTGGTTTTTATATGAGCCATTCATTCGCAAACAAAATAGTCAAGTATAGTCAAGTATGCAGCCTGATCCGCCTGTAAATATTTATTTTTGGAAAGGTATTCAGATCTGCTCGTAATTGGTAATTCGAAGAAGAATGTCTACCCGTTAGTTAAGATTGATGTCAATAACCGGATTCTCTTTGATGATTTTATTGGCTCTCCAGTTTTCACTCATGTACGTATGTCTTCGTATTCAGAAAAATGTAGTATATAAGCAGATGCTGCCGAAAGTCTGAGAGCTAATGGCCCTTTTGACCCCACAGTCGATTTTCGCTCCATTTACTAAACTTGAGGTATCAAAATTCCCTATTTTTCCATTCCATCCTAATTGGGAAACGTGCCGTGTGAATTTCCTTAAGTTTGATCCTTGTTATTAACTGCATTTTGTTCAATTCATCTAACAATATTATTATGTGAATGGATCTTTGCGGCATTGTTCTATTATTTTCCACACAATAACTTGTTAGGCCAGCCAGTAAGCCTGAGCCCAAAAAATTCTTACATTTCGTCAGGTTACCTGTTTTTTTTTTTTTTAAAGTTGATGATTATCTTTCTTTTCTGCCGCCGTATAAATTTTTCTAGCTCATGTTCTCCGTTTGGCGGATTAAAAATTCTCAGTCGTCATCTTAGTATCGTTTTGGTACTAAGGGGTACAGCAGTGACAGACTAGACCAGTGTCTAGCTTAGAACTGTGTCAAAATACTATAAATAAATAAATATAAATATAGATAGTACAGTTGGTTATTTTCTTACACCCGTTTGTTGCTTCTTAAAGGAACGGTGGCGATGTGGTTTTGTCTTCTTCATTGTGCACTCAATCACACTCAAAGATCGGCCCGATGATTGCTTTAACTTTTTCTATAAGTCTGATTGCTATCGCTATCTTTGTAGATAGTTGCAAAGTAGCAATGGCATCTACGATACTCATCGAAAATGAGTAGATACCAATGTAATTGTTCAGCAGGAGTTATTTGAAGTCCTGGTCGTCTACTTCTACTATGGCAGGTTTATCGAATTGATTTTATCTAGCAGTCCGTACACTACAACGCACTTACCCACGCTGCTTATTCCATCTCCAGGTGTCTTCCACAAGTGGGATTTACGGCTTTTGTCAACGTAATAATATGTAATATGTAATAAGTCTTCACAGCTTTCTAGTGCTGACCAATTTTCCTGAACTGTTTTCGCGCTTTATACTCTCGCAGACTGTAGGTATTGATGTTATTTCTGGTTGATATTGATATGCAAAGATGGTCCATTCCAGTCAACTTCTACCATTTTAATGAAACCGCTTAAGGTCATACATTGTTGCTTGCAGTTAGAAATGTAATCTTCATTGGACTCCTCTTTGGTCAAGACAAAAGTATGGTGACTTCTTTTACATTTCCTATTTACTGTTAGAATGCACTCATTAATATGAACTAATCCTCTGTTTCATTATAAAGGTTTCATGATATAGGGCTGCTTACAGTCTTGAGAGCTGCAACCTGGACAGAGCAAAGCAAAATTGTGAATTTCCTAGTTTGAATATTTATTGCAATAAAAACTGCAAATTCACAAGTCATTTAAGTTCATTTTAAACTGATCAGCCATAGAGGAAATTTGGGGAATTTAATATTTTCCTAAGGAAGTTAGTTTTTAAAATTTTGTAATAAAAATCTGTTCAATGTGTTAAGAAATGCTCGACTATACTCGTATATTTATCATAATACAAATTTTATCCTTCTAACGATTTGTTTAAAGCACTACCTTGGTTTAACAAAAAATCCTTAACCAATATTTGGAAATTAAAAACTACTAATATTATTCATCAAATGTCCTTATAATCGTATATAACCGTAAAAAAATTAATTATTACGCACAACCCCTATTTAGAGAGAAATCGTATCTGAAATGCTTTTTTATATCATGTATACATCAATATACAAAATAATATATATAAGTATATAAATTTACTATTCTACGAATATAGCAGTGTATTTTGTATAGCTACACATTACAAATTCAAACATGAGATGTTGGCTCGAAATTTATAAATTAAAATAAAATAAAAAATATATATAAGATAAAATAAATAAACTGTGCTAGTGATGTATCCGACATTGAATGTTGTGTGCGAAAAAGAAGAAAATCATTTAACAGATGTTATATTCGAATACGAATTTATACAATTAAAAAACAAAAAATTAGGACAACCTTTGGAACGAAAAAATTTTAAAATCATATATCCTTTAGAAAGAATAAAAATGAAAAACTAGGAAGAAGAAATCACAAAAAAACTAGGTTCTTTAAATATTGTAGTTACTAAGAAATTTTTTATACCGAAAACAAAGACAAAGACCTAAATAGAAACAAAACTTTATAAAAGGATTCTTGTAAAAAAATTAAGCAAACAAAAATATTTTTCTAGTTTCGGCATTTACGTTTGGGAGAGCTGGTGAAATGCAACATTTGTTTGACTTATATGTATACATAGTCCTCAGAAACTAGGTAATCAAAAGTTCTAACAGTAATCCTTAAAACAAAACCTTATTGATCATTGTAGACCTTCAAAACTTATCCCGTTGCGGGGACACGCTCAAATGGTGCTTTCAGAGAAATTAATGGCCCGTACAATAAACTAACGAGTATACTTGTAGGCCTAGTGCAGCAACGTGTTGTATAATTTATCTACTTTAACTGACATTTTACCCATATTTAAAATATTTTTTTTTTTAATGATCAATACTTCTCTTATGTAAAAAATGGGAATCAAACGCTGAGATTATAAATACATCAAATATTATATATGTATCCGTTAAGAAAAAACTCGAAGTAAAACCAATGGTAATAGTTTTAAAATAGTTCACAAGACAAAATTATTTCAGTCACAAAAATCTGATCACAGTTTTTAGTTTGTTTGTTTATTTGTAAAATTTACAATTTATATTTTTTTTTGATATTGTCTTTTTAATTGTATATAATAAATTTATTATTTAAAACAAAATATATATGTATATTTAAAATATTATTATATAGACGATACATCCATATATGATTACCTATTGATTAATTGTAAAATAAATAATTTATAGATACAAACAAATAAAAACAAACGATATATGTAAGGTAACAAGAAAATGAATAATTTAGAGTTAAACAATAAAATATTAATTCCTAAATACGAGTAATACAATATACGAAGTTAAAGATGTTATGCTAAGTTTTCAATTTGAGATTATTCGAATCTAATTTACTTTATTCTTAATTTTAATGTTTCTTTTTATTTTTTTCTTTATTATCATCATTAATAAACTGTAAAGAAAGTCTTAAGATAAAAGACATAAGCAAACGAAAAACATAATAAAGGAAATAATGTAAATACATAAATCATAAACAATCGAAATTGAAATAAAAATTCAATAAAAGATGTCGCTCTTTTCTATTTAAAAAAAAGAAGAAAAAGTTGTTTAATTTCATGCAAAACGTGACCATCGAAATTCGTACTATCTTACCGCTATACTAATGTTCATTAGATGTGCCCCAGTTTGTTTTATTATGAAACATGACATTATTCAAATTTCCTTAACGCTTGAGTGGATGCGTTGCAACCAATAGTCCATCACTTCAAACACATCGTTTGGTTGTTTATTTATTTTTCGTCGGAACAGAGCACTTAGACAAAGAACTAGTTCCTTGTACTCCTTGTAAGTTCTTTTTAATGGAATTTGTCAGTCTTTCAAAGAAAGATGGGTAAGCGCTTCTGTGATAAAGTGATAATGTCTAGCATACTTAGATGGTCAGCAAAGTGTAGTGCCACGTTACGACGGCAGTAAGTACGCTGCAATCTTTCTTACTCAGGCACAGCACTTCTAAGACACATCGGGTTGCATTCCTCTGAGCCTTGCCTTGCAAGATTATCGGCGATTTAGTTTCCCGTGATCCCATTGTTATCTGGGACCCAGACAAAACTCATTGTATTTATCCTTCCGACTGCGTTCAGTGAAGGCTTGCACTTTCGAGCTAGTCTGAAAGGCGTAAGAGCGTTCAGCGAGGCTCTAAGCGCAGTTGACTCTCGCTACAGATACAATTGTTTCACCTCCTCCACTGATTCTTCAGAATATATCATAGTTCGACGCAAGTTTTCCTAACGAGGAGTGCAATCTAACGTTTTCGTCTTCCAGAAAGGCACCAACGCCGCATCCTAAATCGTCTTTGTAGCCATCCGAGAAAATCCTACCACATTCCTTTTCTTGCTCAGATTCTGGTCGAAACCAGTCAGGGAAAGTCGGTTTTTTTTTACAGCTCTGGTTCAGTTCTATTATAATTGCATCTTGCTTGTACTGTCAGAAAACCGACAGCACCTTAGAGGCTTCCAACGTAACGTGTTTAGTTCATAGATATGTCATGACAGACCGTTGTTTGGACTCAGGTAAAAGCGGTAATAATGTATTCTCGTGACAGCCTGTTCCACCAGGCAGCCGACGCGTACGAAATAATTGACCGTGTAGACCTAAAGGGCCCTTCTCAGTGATAGGCCGCATATCTTGCTTGTACTATCAGAAAACCGACAGCACCTTAGAGGCTTCCAACGTAACGTGTTTAGTTCATAGATATTATATTAAATAAATATTATCCACGATGACACCCAAATACTTAGCTTCTTTGGAGAATTGAATGTTGATACCTTTGAGCACTAGATGAGCCAGACAAGTTAGCTTAATCCTTCTCGTAAAGAGAACGTCCTCAGTTTTGAGTGGATTCCCTAAAAGCGCATTTCCAGTGTACTAATCGTCGATGCTTGTGCATAGACATTAGAACTATTGAGCGCGTTAAGCAGTGATTTGACTAACATGCACCATAGTTGTGGAGACAAAATGTCACTCTGCGCGTAAACCTCTATTCAACAGCATTGCATTTATTCACAAAAGTAGTGGTTCGTCTACTCCGCGTTTTCGAGTCGACTTACACTTTGTCTGCAAAAGTTGCGTTGTTGAAACCACCCTCAATGATGATGAAAATACCCACCGCGCACTCTCGCAGGATTTTCTGCATTGGTAAGCATGTTGCATCTTAGACGAAGCCAAAGAAATTGGTCTTTATGTGTTAAATCGCCTGGTCGGAGCGGTCAATTGATAAGCCCCTATCAATAAAATATTGATAAAAGAATCACCGAACTTCGATTTCTATGTCGATTGTGGCACGTGCTGTATAGCAAGTGGCATAATCCCGACAAAATATTACGTATAGTTAGTTTTACCTATTAATAAAACCATTTAACCAAAAATGACTTGTCACCAAAAATCATTTTTCGGTGAAAATCCGAATGTTCTTCCATCTTCAATAGAGCCCAATCACATAGCTTATAGCAGTAGACGCATTGTATTAGAAAATTGAAGTTACCTTCACAACCTATTAGCAGGCTGCAAACAATAAAGGATATGAACGTCCAAGTAAGCCCAAATAAGATAATCTTTTTAAAATTGTGACACAAAGAATGTGTCACTCCCAAGAAATAATTTAATCGCTGATTCTGAGCATGGACACCCGCTTACGGGAAATAATGAAAATTTCCATAGATGGAAAGAGTACTTCTGTCGAGCACAGAGAGGAAACGCCAGATTTGGAAATGCAGTCGACAATCAGAAATCTTGGATTAGAATGGCTCACGATTTTCTTCAATAAAATTGGGAGAACTTTCTTCTTCCATTATATAAAGGTAAAGGCGACACGACAAACTACAACAATTACCCATCGATGAAACTATTACATGCTATGAAAATATACGAAAAGGTTCTAGACAGTCGAAAAGTCGAGGCAGGTCGACATATGACGCGATTCAAAGCTAACGGGAAAACATTGCAAAGCTTCGAAGGATCCGTATATCGTATTTATCGACTTGGAAAAAGTATCCGCAAAAGTTTCCAGAGGTAATATTTGACCTGCGTTAAGATCTCAAAATGTACCCGAGACGTACTTATACTTACGTATACCACAGATAATAAATCTATACAGATGTCTCATCGCTGTAGAAAAAATGGTTCACTTTTGTTCGGCTAGCCGACACGAGCTTTCGGAGTAATATAAAGCTTTTTTATTTTCGCTCTTTCTTGCTTTGTTTACTGAGTGATTTTTTTTTCTCTCACCACAAGTTGAGGGCAGTGGTACAAGGAATATGAAAAACAATTGCTGGGGTTTTGCTGGAAGCGGTATGAAGACTTGGCTGTTTGTTTTCATTCGACTGCAATAGGAAATTATATAATTTTTCATGAATTGGGATTTTATTTGAGTGTATGGGTATGTATGTAAGAAAGAACAATTCAAAGGCGGGAAAAGTGGAATATTGCTTTACATTTTGTAATTGAAGTTTGACAAGCACAATATTAGGTATTCGTGTTATTAATATGCAGTGCAGATACACCTGTGTGCAAAATAATAGCAGTGTTAGATGCTTAACTTTTTATTTTACAAATAAAACCAATTTTATAGCACCTGTATTTTAATTATTTATTTTTTCTTTCTCTAATGTTCTAAAGACTTAGTATTGAATTTGAAATTAAGTAACTAGCTATTCTTATAGAAAACCTAAAATACCACCTTGATCAAAAGGAATTTATTCAGAAAATTAAAAATATAAGTTTATTCATCTAAATCTATATTGTCCCATTCAAAGTAATCTCCATCGACTGCAACATACTTATTCGAGCGCTTGATCCAATCCTCGAAACAATTTTTATATTCGGTTTTCGGTATGTCCATCAGTGCTTCCTGCGATTTTTCCATTACTTCCTCTCGGCTGCTGAAACGCGTTCCCCGTAATGGTTTTTTAACTCGGTTGAACAGAAAGAAGTCACAGGGAGCCAAATCAGGTGAATTCGGTGGCTGTTGGATGGTATTTGTTACATTTTTCGTCAAAAAATTACGAATAACTATGGCACTGCGCGACGGTGCATTATCATGGTGCAAAAACCACGAGTTTTCTGCATACAATTCTGCTCTCTTTCGGCGAATTGCTTCATGCAAACGTCTCATAACGCCCAAATAATACTCTCTGTTTACTGTCTGGCCTTCTGGCAAAAATACATGATGCACTACACCGTTGTAATCCATAAAAACCGTGAGCATTGCCTTGTTTTTGACTGAAAACGACGTGTTTTTTTTGGTCTCGGCTCATTTGGTGAACGACATTCACTTGCCTGATGTCTGGATTGCGTGTCGTACTCATAAAACCACGTCTCGTGAATCTGGGATCGGATTCAGCCTCGCAAATCATCTCTTTTGCGACGTCAACACGGTCTCTTTTTTGCATGAAATTTAGGTCTTTTGGCACCATCTTTTCTGCTACACGACGGAAACCCAAATCATTAACCAAAATGTCTTGGACGGATCCATTTCTTTTACTCCATCAATGTTTTCGTCGGTTTTCGATGTCGATAGTCTGCCACTGCGTTCATCATCTTCGATTGGCTCACGACCACTTTTGAAGCGCTTGTGCCACTGGTAAACGACCGTTTTCTTTAGAGAATCGTTACCGAAACATTTTTCCAACATTTCCAACGTTCGCGCACCATTAAATCCATTTTTTTTCCCCAAATTTAATACAAGTTCATTGTTGCAAAATTAATTAAAAAAAAAACTGAAAATTGAATATGTTGCACTTGCTTAATACTTCGTTGAATGGACTTTGTTTGCCAGCACTGCAGTACAACGAAATGGCATAGAGTCGACTAAGCACATGCACCTCTCTCTCGAAATACCTGCCCATGTACTCGTAGATTGTAGTCCATAATTCACCAACATTTTTTGGTTTTGACTTAAAAACCTCTTGTTTAACATCAGCCCATAAGTCTTCAATGATATTAAGATCTGGAGGCTTTTTTTTTAAAAACTCCCTTTTACATAACTTGAAAGTTAAGGGAGCAAATATGTACTCGTAAATATATATTTTCCAAATAAGTTCGATGTTGCTCCATGCTTGGAAATTTATCAAATTTTGTAGGTACTTAATGTCCTGAGCACAAAATTTGACAAAAATTAAAATCGGGAATTGCTCTAGCGCTCATGTACATATGCATATCTTCAACCCCATAACATGTATTAGCCCTTAACACCTCGTGCTTCAATTATTAACCACTTTTATAGTGTGGTGAAACGTCATAACCAAACCCTCCTGCACGTCCACATTGTGGACCGTCGATCTCATGATCTTCAAAATTATATTCCTACCCCCATTAATTTACATTGTATAACAAGTTACAAACAAAATAACAAGCACACGTTCATAAACCCAAGCAAGCCGGTTATGGTGGGCAACGTCAACGTATGTTTTCTTTATTTATTTCTTTTGTTCACGAATTGTTTTGATAGGAGATAAACGACTTTGCATGTGTGAGTGACAAGTGGCAAGAGCAAAAAGCGAAAAGAAATAAAAATGATTTTTTTTCTCTTTGTAAGAACTTGCAGCATTTTAAGAAATCTGTTTTTTTAGTTCAATTTCATTTTCATAGTCATCAAACTATCACTGCCAATTTATTCAGTAAACTCAACATTTTCATCATGGTAAAGTACACGAACGAGCAAAGTCTGCAAATTATACAAATTTTCTACCGAAATTCGGAGTCGGTGACTGCAACTTTAAGAGTGTTAACTCCAATTTTCGGTCGTAATTCTCGCCCTAGTAGACAGGCAATAACAAGTTTAGTGCAAAAATTTGAGTCTACATATTCGTTGTGTGATGCTGCCGTGTCAGTGAGACAACGGGTTGGTCGAAGTGTCGAAAATGTCGCTGCCGTCCAGGCGTCCGTAGCAAACGATCCAAATCAGTCAATTCCACGGCGTTCTCAAGAATTGGGCATCGCTCAGACCACATTATGGCGTATTTTGCGTAAGGATCTTGGTTTACACCCATACAAGATCAAGCTGACTCAAGAATTGAAGCCGATGGACCATTTGAAGCGACGTACGTTCTCCGATTGGGTTCTGGAGAAGATGCGCCAAGATGATGAATTTCATCGCAAAATCATCTTCAGTGACGAAGCTAATTTTTGGCTCAATGCGTTCGTCAATAAGCAAAACATGCGTAATTGGTCGGGTGAAAATCCACATGTGCTTCATGAATCACCACTTCATCCACAAAAAATAACTGTTTGGTGCGGTTTGCATGCCGGCGGCGTTATTGGGCCATATTTTTTCGTCGACGATAACGATCGTCACGTTACTGTGAATGGTCAGCGTTATCGCGCCATGATCACCGATTATTTTTGGTCCGAATTGGAAGCTATGGACTTGGACGACATGTGGTTTCAACAGGATGGTGCCACAAGCCACACAGCACACGCTACAATCGATTTATTGAAGAGTAAGTATGGCGAGCGTGTTATCTCAAGACATGGGCCAGTTGATTGGCCGTCTCGTTCGTGCGATTTAATGCCGCTTGACTATTTTCTGTGGGGCTACGTTAAGTCATTGGTTTATGCCAACACTTCGACGACGTTGGAAGAGCTCAGAGCCAACATTGAACACGAAATAGCGGCGTTTCGGCCGCAATGTTTGGCCGAGTCGTTGAAAATTTTGTCCAAAGAATCGACCGCTGCAAACGTGCCCACGGTGGCGATATGAACGAAATCGAGTTCCATTCATAAATGTTTTGATTGTACTTCAAGCCGATAATAAAGTTTTTGAAATATCTCAAATGGTTTGCGTTTTATTTAAAAAAAAAGTTGTCAAGTCCTTATTGGAAAACCCTATATATAGTATACGCGATATGTACAAAGACGTTGAAGGAAAGTTAGATACATAGCAGGAACAACCAGACAATTCAGAGTTTAAATTGATGAGTTGTGCGATTGCTCTTCTTTTCGCCGATGATGGTGCAACAATAATATAAATAAAAACGATGTGATAGCTCTTCTTACTTACTTAGGTAACCTGGGCCTCAAATAACAAATCTCTCCAGTTAGTCCGGTATTTAGCGCATTCCAAGTCGGTTAAGGTCCTCTTCTACTTGTGTGTGCCACCTAAGGTGAGGTTTTCCTCTACTGTGTTGTCACATCTCAGGCGAGTGATGCGCAGTTTTCTGACTAGGTCGTTGAATCTTCTCCTTCAAAGCCAATTAACGGAAACGGGAGCGAATATTTGTTGTGTGATTTTTCTCTCGAAACGACTGAGGTTATCTTCATCCACTTGCAATAGGGTCCATGTTTCTGCGCCATCTAGTAGGACTGGGATGATCAAGGTCTTATGTACCTAGGCCTGCCATAAGTTCTGTTACAAATATAAAACGCTATAAAAAAAACAAAAGTAAACACATTGTGTTCAAAATTGTTTCATTTATTAGACCACAATATTGATTATTAAAAAAATGGGATTCACTCGAAATGACTGCCTTTAGCTTTAACGCAAGCTTCCAAACGGTGTGGCCATTGGACTATAGCGGCACGTACGATTTCCATGGAGATCGCAGACGCTGCTCTGGTTAATGCTGTTTTAAGGCTTTCTAAATTTCTGTGGTGAGTCTTGCAGGCCATCTTCTCCAATTCTGACCACAAACCATAATCTACTGGATTCAGATCTGGACTCCCCGACGGCCAATCTTCTGCTGCTATAAAGGCAGGAATATTATTTCTGAACCACTCCTGCGTGGTTTTGGTTTTGTGCGTTTTGGATCTTCCTGTTGGAAGATCCATCTGTATCCATTGAAAAGGGCATTGGTCAAATCCTTCACAATACCCTCTAGCACATCTCCTTGGTAAACCTTTGCACCAGTTTTTACGCCTTTTTCACAGAAATGGAGGGATGTGACACCATGTTGAGACAGCAAACTATTACGGAAACAGGATGATGTCCCCGTTGAATCCTTGGAACAACTTTTTTCGCTCCCTTAGATGAAGTGGCATACATTTTGTCATTTTATTTGTTGAAAACTTCTTCCACGGTAAAAATTTTCACATCCGTAAACGCAATACTTTCATGGCCATTGTCCGCGTGCCACTGCAAAAAAAAAAATTTTTTAATTGTGGAGTTAGAAGATGAGCCGTGGACCAACGATAGACTTTCATATTCAGATCATCCCGAAACAGCCTAGAGTCATGCTCTGGTTGATATATCCACGTCCTTTGACATGATCTTCTGATTCCTAAGGGGATTTCTCCGAATTTGTTCACGCACTGCCATTACAATCGCATTCGTCGGATACCGCGCGGGCGACCATTTCTTGGCCTGTCATCTACTCCAGACAATTCGCCGAACCAAGTAATAGCCCGATAAACGAATATTCTCGATATTCCGAGTGGTTTTAGCAACTCGAAAATTTAGCCAGCACTATTTTCGCACTTAGGCAACGCTTTTACCGCGACTTGGTTCTCTTTAAAGCCCACTCCATGGTAATAGTTTGCAAACTGAAAGCAAACTGGCTAGTATTCTTCACTGATCAGTGCATGTGTTCTGAAAAAAAAGTTAACGGTTCTATTTCCGCAAGAAGTTTTGAACGATAAGCGCTGAAAATTGTGTAACAGAACTTATGGCAGGACTAGGTATATAGAATCTGTTTAGTTTTTCGGGAAAGAGCCTTACTACTCAATTGTCTTCTAAGCCTAAAGAAACAGCGATTAGCAAGAATGATTTTTCGTTTTACACATTTCTTCTGAGGTGTTATTGGCAGAATTCATCGTAGAGCCAAGGTGGACAAAGTCCTTTACCATTGCGAAACTATAGCTATCGACTGTGACGTTCTATCCAATTCGTCGATGTTGTGTATCCTTTCTTATTGACAGCATGCACTTGGTTCTGCCCTCATTTATGGCTCAACGATATCATCGGGATACGCTAGTAGTTGGACAGACTTTTAAAAGATTGTGCTTCCAGTGTTCACTTGTGGGTACAGCACAATTCTTTCAAGTTAAGGAAGTCTTGACAGCGGGTCATCTTGTCTAAAACCTTTTTTGACATCAAAGGTCTCGGTTAAGTCATTTTCGACCTTGACGAAGCAGCGAATGGGATGCCAAAACTAGACATGGCTTAATACCATCTATGTCATGTAGCTCGTTTCTACAAATGCTGTCATATGCGCCTTTAAGATTAAAATATGGTGGGTATCGGGTTTGGACTTTTTGAATTTTTTCCAGGGTCTGTCGGAGTGTGAAGATTTGGATTCTGACCAGATCTGAGAAATGAGTTGGTGCATGCTTTCTACAAAGTTATTTCCAGCAGCTTTGAATACCTCAGCCGGTAAGCGATCAAGTCCAGCTGATTTTTTGGATTTTAGCTTAGATATTGCTATCCTTACTTCGTTCTGGTCAGGTGGACCGAAGTTTTAGCTATAATCATATAATTCTATTCAAAGATTGAGATTGAGACATGCAAACAGCTCGTGTCATCGTTCCCACGAGCAGAGGAAACATCCAACGACACCTGAGTTATCAGCAAACATCCGCTGCTTACACCTCCAAAGACACCTGAGATATCAGAAAACATTCGCTGCTGACCATGCAGTAGCACCGTATTTGGGAACGCTTCGAGTTAGGTATTGTTTGAAATGTTAGTTTAGTTCTAAGTTAGCTCTAAGAAGCTCAACAATACAATTTATTTTTTTAAATAAATAACTCATAATAATTTAATTGGCGCCCAACGTGGTTGGCCCGGTGTAACAAGTGCGGAGTGAAAAATTCAACAAAGCCGACCTCAAGTAGCTCGCGTTTGAATTTTTAAATAAACCTTACAAATCGACCTCAAGTAGCTCGCGTAAGGTTTCACAAAATCTTCACGACGCGAATTTTGAAACGAACTTAGTGAATTCGTGTTAGTGCGGAAAAATCCGTCAGTGAAAGTGTGCTCCGTTTCCTGTTCCCGGGTCAAACTCACAACCACCTAGACGATCATCATCGAACATTGATAGATTTCGAAAACTACGAGGGAGTGTGGATGAGGTGCCTTAGTAGCACAAGCAAAAAAGAATCCAACTAAATCCAGCAGCGTGGGATGCTCGTCACCATTCTTTTAGCGTAAGAGTTACATTATTTTAAGATAAAATTATATTAATTAAAAATATTAATTAGCTAAATGTTCACTTCCCTTTCTAAAATTTAAGTAAATACGTTTAAAAGTGTGATTAACAAAAAAAAGGAAAATAAAAAATCAGTTTTAAAAGAAAAAAATAAGTTTTGAGAAAACTTTTTGTCAAATAATTAAAATTAGAAGTTAAGTAGTAATACGAGTAAATCAAAGAAGTAAAGCGAATACTAGGATAATAAGTTCCACATACACATTATATAATTAATCCTTAGTTTTCATAACAAAAATGCATTTACATATTGTAAGATTTAACGAGTTATCCCTCTTATTAAATTAAACACATTCCAAAATGTTCAATCCTGTGCTACGCCCCCCTGTTTTGAATGTTGAAGACCTCCAAGCAAATACCTCCAATGAAAGTGTTTCCAATGCAAATAACGATGTAAGAGCAACACCAGAACTTGACGCACTTATCACGAACATAGTTACCAAAGTTTTGTGCAGGTGCAGGAATATTATTAGATCCATAGTAAGCTCTAATAATCCGATCCAAAGAGGTACTGACCAAACTATAGATCCCAGATACAAAGCCGACTTATCGGGTTTAGATAAAATACCGGACGTTGTCCGAAGTTTAAGAGAGTTCTCCGGAATTTCCGGTGAGTTCAGCTCTTAGCGCAAAAGCGTCGAGAGAATTCTTGGCATTTACGACCATCTAAAAGGAATTCCGAACTACTTCGGAACTACTTCGGAATTCTCAACATAATTAGAAATAATATCATAGGCAACCCGGATGCGATTTTAGAATCGTATAACACCCCGCTCAACTGGGAGTGTATATCAAAGTGCTTGACTCTCCACTATGAAGATCGACGTGATCTGGGTACACTAGAGTACCACATGACGACGATTGTGCAAGGTAATAGCACAATTGAATCATACTACCAATCGGTGTACAACCATCTTTCACTGATTCTGAACAAGGTCTCTAGTATGAACCTACCACCAGACGCGTTATACCATTTAACGTCATCCTATAGGGAAAAGGCCCTTGATCTCCTCAAAGGAGATTTGCCCTGGCTCCTCGGCATAAAGGAACCAGCAGATCTGCCGACTGCCCTAAATTTATGCCTGAAGTTAGAAAATCAGGAGTTTAGAGCTAATTATGTGAGCCAACGTACTGGTGCAAGTAGAAAACCACAACCAGCTCCACCAATGCCGCCTCGTAGAAATCAACAATTCTATCCCCAGGTCATCTTCCACAAATATCCCAATACTATCCTCAACAACCACATAACTTTCAGGGTCAAGAACCAAATTATCAACCTAATTACAGATCAAACTCCCAACCTAATAATTTACCAAATCAAGTGCGACAAGTATCAATTCCTCTTCACGAGGGTGTTGTTAGACTCTCTTTTGGCTTGAAAAATGCTTCAGCTATTTTTCAACGCACTTTGGACGATATATTACGAGAACACATCGGGAATATCTGTTACGTATATATCGACGATATAATCGTTTTTAGCCAAGATGCCGAAACTCACTTTCAAAATTTAGATACAGACCCTTCAGGAAGCTAATCTCCGAGTACAATTAGACAAGTGCGAATTCCTTAAGCCAGTAGTTGAATTTTGGGTTTTATAGTATCCTCAGACAGTATAAAAGCCAACCCAACTAAAGTAGAAGCAATAGTTAACTTTCCGTACCCAAAAACGCTTAAAGACTTACGATCATTTCTGGATCTTTCGGGATTTTACCGGAGATTCATCAAAGATTACTCTAAATTGGCAAAACCCCTTACAGTACATTTAAGAGGAGAGGATGGAAGTACATCGAAATCTGCGTTAAGTACAAAACTCATATTCTTAAATGAGTCAGCCAAGGAAGCTTTTAACAAAATCAAACATTCTCTTGTCTCCGAGGACGTTGTTTTAACTTATCCAGAATTCAACAAGTAATTTCAACTCACGACTGATGCATCAGACTATGCAATCGGGGCCGTACTGTCGCAAGACGATAAACCGATAACTTTTATTTCTCGGACTCTTAGTAAAGCGGAAGAGCACTATGCCGCTAATGAGAAAGAAATGCTGGCTATAGTATTGAAGTCATTGAGAAATTACCTTTATGGTAATTACAAAAATTAAAATATTCACAGACCACCAGCCTTTGACATACGCATTACGCAACAACAACACAAATAACAAAATGAAACGTTGGAAGGCTACACTCGAAGAGTATAATTATGAAATAAAATACAAGCCTGGAAGAGCCAATGTTGTTGCAGATGCATTGTCAAAATCTCCAAAAGATACGCAGATAAATTCCCTTACTGCCATCCAACACAGCGATGAAAGTTCAGGACATGAGCTCATTCAGATTTTTGACGTACCAATCAACGTTTTTAAATCAAATCTTTCTTTCCATAGGAAATAGCCTATCATACGAATTTCAAATTGTCTTCCCTACATATCATAGGCACAAACAAACTACACCCAGGAAAAATTAATAAACATCCTCAAAAAGTACCTAAATCCATCAGCAACTAATGCCATTAAAACCGAAGAGCGAATTTTAGGCCCGATACAGGAAATATATCCCACTCACTTTCGTCAATACCGAACGCGCTTCGCCAGAAATTTAGTCATCGATCTCACTGATGAAAATCTACAGGAAGCGGAAATTATAAAAGAACATTACCGTTCTCACCGTAACGCTGGCGAAAAAAAATCAACAAGAAAAGCAACAACAGCAACAGCAGAAGAAGAAGGAGAAGGTGCCTCCTATCAACACCTATAAATTAGAGGTAAATGCTACCAAGGACCTGTGTAGGCTGGTCATTGGTAATAATTTTAATATTAAGCGATTGGGGAACGATCGCCATGCCATCCACTGTAATACAGGAGTATCAATGTCCTAGACTACCAGGTGGTTCACTGGGAAAAATTAAAAAAGAGCGAAGGCGTTATACAATGCGTTCGCTGCCAGAGGTTCGGGCACGCCGCGTCGAACTGCCAAATGCAGCCTCGATGCGTGAAGTGCGCAAGGAACCACAGTTCCGAGGAGTGTGCTCTGGGTAGGGACGGAGCATCCGATAGGACGCAGCTCTAGTGCGTGTTATGTGGGAACGTGGGACACACCGCAAACTATCGGGGTTGTCCTAAGTTCACCGACATTAAAAAAGCAAAATTGGCGCGGCAGCAGAAGGTGGAGGTCAAACGTTCATCTGTGAGGTTTCAAACACCAGCCGTCACGCCCCAAATTTCCTACGCCCAAATGGCATCAGGTAGGGGGGCTACGGTACAACAAGCGACTGTTGCTTCTCCGGCGCCGATGCCGAGAACAACGGAAGCTGCACCCAACATGCTAGCCATCTTGCTCGCAATCCAAGGGCAGATGGCTCAGCTGCAAAAGCAGGTTCAAGAACAGGCCAAGCGGGTGGACCAGATCTACGCGCTGCTGCCGGGCCTAACGCAACATATGTCGTAATGGGTACGGGCATGGTGGAGCAAACTTTGAAACCGCAAGGACCGGTGAATGTGAATTCACTGATTCACGATGTTTAAATTGCTACAAGACCAAACTCCTGATGTGCTTTTCGCTAGCGAAACCCAGCTAACCGATAAGCACAAACTGAAGTACAATAATTATATTGTTAGAAGAAGAAACCGGCCCAGATCCAAACGTGGAGGCGGTGTCGCGATCTTCATTAAAGAAGGTATAAAATTTCACGAGTGTACAAGGGCGTGTTGCGCAGGTTCCGGGTGTTGGAGGCAGTCGTCGTTTACATCCCGCTCCGCAGTGGAAAGCGGCTGTACTTGGCCTCTGTTTATGCACCGGATTCTTCACAATCCACCCTATTCATGACAGAGCTCGACACGCTTTTTCGACTTCTGAGGCTGGAATCGGGGGAGAATTATTTTATAATCGGCGGGGATTTCAACGCTAGACGCAGAGATTGGGGAAATAATTTGCCAAATACTAGGGGGAACCTACTACTCGATTGGTGGGGTCAGCACGATGTCATGTACAGACTCGGTCTTAAAGCGACGGATAACCCGTTGTTTCCCAGAGGCGGGCCTTATTTGGATCTACTGCTGTACGACGAACGTATACGACTGACAGGTACGAATTTACAAACATTAAACTGTCTGCGCACATTCGTGTATGACAGCGACCATTGCGGTTTTAGCACCGAAATTACGGTTCCCAACGAAATTGCGGAATTGGAGGAGTTTGTATAAAAATATTCTTACAACTACAGTAAGACTCGATGGACACGCTTCTCCGTGACTAGAGCGCTCTCCTCGAACACGTTCCATTCACCGTCCAATAGGAATTTGTCAAACGAGGAGATCGACAATTACCAAAAACAAATGGACGAGATAATTAAACAAACTATGGACACTACAATACCGCGGTATCGACGTACGACTAACGAAGACCTGTTCCGCAATCTTACTATTGACGCACTGCACCGACAGAAAAGTAGACTTCTGACAAGACTTAAAAATTTGTACAGACAGGTAACTGACCGACAAGACCCGGAGATTAGGACACTGAAGTCGTCGATTAAAAATATTCAAACGCTAATAAAAGAAAATTACAGAATTTCTGTAAGTTTGTATTGGAACAACAAGGTTCGTTCTGTAAACACCAGCAACCCGAATATGTTTCCGCAAATAAATAAACTATTTCGGAGAAAAAATCGAAACGACCTTCAGTGTCTTAAAATATCCCGGACAACAGACAACGAACGGTTACTGACAATAGCAGGCATTGATCCAAATGAGGCCGCTGATGATGACGACTTTTTTGTGATCGAGGATCCACAGGAGAAGGTTGAGGCCATAGGGGCGACTTTCCAGGAAGTATACAAGGCCATTGATAACATTGACCCTAATTACGACCTGGACAATCGCGTCTTGGTGCACGACTTCCGAGGGCTCTGGTTTCACCCGGTTTAGTGACGAAAATATGGCAAATAACGTCATTGCCAGATAGGGTGGCCTACCCTCGTTCATTTCGAAGGAAGGACTCCATGAGATCTTCGACTCAATCAGGGCTAAGAAATCGGTGGGGACCGATGGTATTCCGAACATCGTGCTTCGACATCTTCCTCTAGAAGCGGTGGACATTTACACCACCCTGTTTAATAATGCAATGAATAATGCGCATTATCCAGCGCATTGGAAAACGGCGGTGGTTCAACCTATCCCCAAAAAGGGAAAGGATATATCCAATCCGGCGAATCTCCGGTCGATAAGTCTCCTTCCGAATAACAGTAAGGTTTTTGAAAAAGTAATCAATAGAGCTCTGTCTAGGTGGGTTGAGGACAAACATATAGTTCCGGATAATCAATTCAGTTTTAAGGCGGGACATGATATCTCACATGCCGCGTCTAAACTGGTGTCCGATATCCAATGGAATAAAGGCAAAAAACAATGCGCTGGTGCCTGCCTTGTTGACTTGGAGAAGGCCTTCGACACCGTATGGTTAGAGGGTCTTTTCTATAAGCTGACTAGGCTGGGGATCAGCAAACCTCTCTTGTACATTCTTTATAATATGCTAACTAACAGACAGTTCATCGTGAAGAATGGTGATGTGACTTCTGTTGGAATATTTCAAATTAAAAATGGTCTTCAGCAAGGTGCCATACTATTGCGTACGCAGACGATTTGGTAGCGTACAGAACAGGTCCAAAAATCGAGGTTATTAATACTCTCTTGCAGAGTGACTTCGATAAGATAAGACGATTTTGCGATGACTGGAAGTTGAAAATCAACTTTCAGAAGTCGGGAACCATTCTCTTTAGGACGCCGTTGTCTGGAGCCTCTAGGGATACCAGAAAAAATTGGCGAAAGTTCTCTATCATTGGACAACACGGACAACCTCTTGCCTGTCGAAATGTAGTCAGATACCTTGGAATCTGGCTGGATCAGTTTCTGTATTTTGGCAAAAATGTAGATGCTGCTCCGGCCAGAGCTAAAGGTGCTTTTGCCCTTACAAAGAGACTGTTTTATAGCAGCCAACTCGATGCGAGGGTAAAGGTAATCTGCTACATGGCCCTTATCATACCCATGCTGGTATTTGGTTGTCCCGTGTGGTTCAATGTACGAGCAAGCTTAATGGAAAAGATTCGGGTGTTTGAGAGGGCTTGTCTTCGCTTGTACAGAACACCAGAGTCGGAGTACAAGAAATTTTATCCTAATGAGGTCCTTTACAATAGGGCGAACCTAATACGAGTGGACAACTTCGTAATTAAGCTGACTCGAAGGCACATTGCAAGAGCAATGACCTCGATGAATAACCTGATATCTGGGGCTTACTACCCCAATTACCTTTACCACGAGAGTGTGTGCTCTGACGGCTTCGTTCCACCGGAAGCATTCCTCTACCTAGATCAGTTAGGGTTGATCCAGGATAGATCAGCGGTGCCGTTAATCTTCCATGTCGCTCGGACAGCTGGGGACAGGTGATTCAACTACTCTGGTTCAGTAGGGCGGTGGGGAATCGCGATAAGAGGCAGTCGTTCGGCAGCACCAGCATTTCTGGTGGTTGAATGATGGGGAAGATGTTTCGTCGTCGTTTCCGTCAATTACGGACCAGCCTCACTAATGAGACAGAGCTGACCAATCTATTTGCTCAGTAAATAGCGATGGCCAGCTTACATAGGTTTAGGTGAGCATTTAAGAAACATATACATATATCAGTGTATACAAAGGTGTATACTGATATATGTATGTATATGTATTGTGCATTTAGGTTAGGTAGGCTAAGGTTTATTTTAGTTAGATACTAAGTTTTTATAAAAAATAAATAATTATGTCCATATGCTAAGCTTTTCTTAACAAATATTTTTTCTTAGCCTTAAGTATTCAAAATAAATAGTTCTAAGTAATACGTAAATAAAGTCGAAAGACATAGTTATAAGAATTTAGAGTAGCTTAGAGCGCCTGTGTGGGGCCAGTAAGTTAGTATAAGATTGTTAAGTAATTTTAAGCTAGCATTTAAGCATTTTTTGTTAGTATGTAAGAGTTAATGATTAAGTAAATAAAATGCATTTAAAACTAAAAAACTGAAACCAAGTAGAGAATCGGTCTTAAACACCAATAATATAACATCCACCACCATTGGTATTAAAGATATTCCTCACCTTGTGTCGTCAATTGCAATTTACGAGGACGTTCGTCTTTAAGGGCGGAGGAGTTAACGCTACAAAAATGCAAAATGCAAAACACACATGTTCCCTCGGTACCAAAGATTGAGACATGCAAGCAGCTCGTGCCATCGTTCCCACGAGCAGAGGAAACACCCAACGACACCTGAGTTATCAGCAAATATCCACTGCTAACACCTCCAACGACACCTGAGATATCAGAAAACATTCGCTGCTGACCATGCAGTAGCACCGTATTTGGGAACGCTTCGAGTTAGGTATTGTTTGAAATGTTAGTATAGTTCTCAAAATAATTTAATTTATATAATAAACATTTATTCAATATTTATAAACAGTTACTCAAACCAATCAGACGTGTTTTTCTTGTTCACCCTCTTCACCTGCTAATTTAATTTTCGTCAGATTGTATTTTCTGGTTCGTAAACCCCAGTGCCTTAATTTTTTTTTTCTGCTGGCAGATTTCAGTGCAAAGCCCCAATCTATATTAAATTGCAACCAAACAGTACAAAAACAATAAAAACAATAATTCGATCTATATACTCTCACTGACCTACACACCTAATTTAAACATGTCTTGCGGAATTGCCAATTGTGTAATCGATGGCAACAATGCTTATTTGGTAGCTTGCAAGGGCATCTGTGGGAATGCTTTTCCTGCCGTTTGTGTCGGGTTAAACAAAAGAAATACGGTGTTTATCAAAGAATTCTCCGATAACTTCCTTTTCTTCTGTGATGAGTGCAAGAGTATCTCACTCTCCCATGTGCTTTTGGCAATAAAATGCCTAAGCGATTCAAGTGACTCCTACCAAGACTCATTCGCGGAAAAGATTGCGGGCAAAATTTCGGTTATTGAAAGCAGTGTTAAAAGTTTTGTAGAGTTACGTAACTCTACCGATTTAATAAAATCAAAAATAAAGCATATGGATAAACAAATTGCTGGTCTAATCGGTTTAGAGAACCAGGAATGAATAAACTCCCTTACGTCACCTGGATAAAGTGTTAAGTGACAACTCTGCCGATTTAATAAAATCAAAAGTAAAGCATATGGATAAACAAATTGCTGGTCTAATCGATTTAGAGAACCAGGAATGAAGAAACTACCTTACGTCACCTGGATAAAGTGTTAAGTGACATCAAAGCTATCTGTTCAACGCAGGTTATATCAAACCAAAAAACGTGCGAGTTGATAAGCTCTTTGCGTGACGACATTGACATTCATTCTCAGTCCTTGTCATACAAACAACCATCTCCTAAATAATCTCCTATGCTCGAAGTTATCTTCGACAAAGTGAACGATGTCGGTGATGAACTTACTGCGACTCGATGCCTCGTATGCGATATTGAACATCAAATCGCTACAATAAACAGCAAAATCGTTGACACACCAAACTTCCCGCAGGCTCATCAGAACGTTCCCTATAATACATCGCTCATGGCTGAATTATAATGAAAGCTGAAATGGATTCACGCTCACCCCCACATACAAGTCACCTACGGACGGTCCAACCTACTGATTCCTGTGAAGTTTCTTCCACCTTGACAATAGAGAACACATCTATGTCAGCTGCTCCAATCGCTGCCTCACGGAAGCTTATAAATCACTTCAACTCAACTTGGACACCTTCCGAATCGCAGCGTGGACTTGATAAGCTTGCTTCGAAGAATCAATTGGTCACTATGCCTCTTATCAAAGCCCCACAAAACACTGATGTTGATTCGATCTCGAATTTCTTCGCAAAGAAATATGGCATCACCCTTAGCCACTGTAAAATCTTGTAAAGATGTGTGTCTGCAAATGGTGGGAAAATACGACCAAGAAGCAGGTTAAAGTCAAGCAGTCCGTCTTACCCAAACCAACTAATAAGTTAACAAGTAAATCCAATTTGCCAAGACCCACCTCCTCTTCCCACAACAAACCCAGCTCCGATTGGATCTTTAAAACTAAAATTTTTCCTAATTTTAAGCCTCCCAACCATACTTCAACTACCTCTATTCCACCCCAAACCAATCCCCGATGTCAACGTGTCTCTTTCGACTTAACCCCTACAATTCAAACTCCCAGCATTCAACTCCTAACACACACCCCTTTCCCCAATTATTTCCCAAATTTCGATCTCAAAACCGGAGCTAAATATCCCAATTTCATTAGTTCCCATATTATAAATCCCTCATCTGAAAATGTGCCAAAAGCCGCTTCAATTATCGCTGCTTCGCCCTCAACATCTTCGTCCACTAGCCCCATTTTTGACCCCCTTCTGCCTCCCGCAGTTAAATTAACTCAACAAACATTTGACACAACAGAATGTCGTTATGCACTTTCTAGGCTTAGAGAAAAAAAGACGTACGAGAATATACGTCTCCTTCTAGCGTATCTGCATGACAAATCCGACTCAGTTTGCTATAAGGAAAAAAACTAAAACATACAGCAGGAAGGCCTCCCTACTGAGAAGCTTATATTTCAAGTTCCACGAGATCTTCAATATGTCTTCCCAAGAAGTTTCAGACGACCTTGCTGCTTTCGGTAATTATGTGCACTCAAAAAGGATTTCACACCTTCAACGGAACGGAGCAGAGCTGACAACTAAAAATTTGTTCGTCCCTAATGTGCTACCATTGCCAGTGTTCCAAGCATTCACTCCTACCCATTCTCGAAATAACCTTCCTCTTACCTTCTACTATTAAAACGTAAGTGGACTGCGATCTAAAACCCGTGCTGTGTTGCGCCAATCTCACACTCTCCCATTTGAGGTCTACGCTCTAACCGAAACTAATCTAATTCCCGATATAAAGAATCAGAAATTATTCCCACCAGTTTGAACGTTTTTCGAGATGACGAACTTACCCGTCCAAAAGGTGATTCTCCACGTCGAAATGTCCTACTGCCCGTCCAAAATGACTCAAGCTTTTCACTAATCACTGTCTCTACTTCCTCTAAGCTTGACTACGTTTCAATAAAGATAACACTCACCTGCAGGTCCCTGTAGGTTATGTGTTTTTACATCCTACCGGGGCAGCCTATCGAATGCTACCAACTCGGTATCGACGCAATTGATCAAATAATTAATTTATCTGATCCTCTCGATGATATCGTCGTATTCGGCGATTTCAATCTACCTCAACTGCAATGGACTCAATCAGATGATGAACCTTTTTTTATCGCAAACCCTAACTCGAGTAAAGAATGTCTCTTCTTGGATAAGCTTATGCCAAGTTAGTGGGTTCTCCAACTATATGGGTAGGCAATTAGACCTCATTTTTGCCACTGACCAGATAAACTCCTCTGTCTCGCTCTGTTCTCTTTCACTATCGGCCATTGATAACTTTCACCCACCACTTCTTGTTTCCACCTTTACAACATACCAAATCTTACGACTTTGATAAAGCGAATTTCCACAAAATTAACGCATATCTTAGTTAGTGTCCTTTTAATTTCGCCAATTTGTTCCTCAGTGATGCTCTCTCTATCTTCTACAGAGAATTATTCAATTCTATTTCTCTTTATGTCCCCTTTTCGCGCAAAAAAACCCTTCTAAGCCCCCGGTGGTATAATCGTAAACTTCGCAAATTATGGTCAGTTTTCCTTCGATCCGATTCTTTTGCTGACTATTCCAACTAATAATAGTAACTATAGTTTATCCAAGAATAAATGTCAGTACAGGAAAAATAGGACATTTGCCTCTTAGTCTGGTTGCAATAACATGCATAAATGTGTCCCTCTTTAAAGCTCTCATAGGGTTGCCATGGTGTATATGATGAATCACCACAAAGAGAAAGAGCATTTCGCTTAGGGTTACCATCACCCCATTCAAAATAAATAAATAAAAATATTGCTGAACGATATAAATTTCATTTATCTTTTTCCTCACCATCCAGCGTCCCATATAATTTCCATTTTGCTAGAAAATTCGATTCCACTCTCCAGTCATCAATGGTTGAGACTTTGCTATTCAAGTATCGAAATCTTCTGCTCTTCGAGTATCGACATCTTCTGCTCTGTAAATCTAGATGTCGCTGCTCACATTTAAGTGGTTATCACAATATGATCACTAATTGCACAGTCAATGAATTCTAGTTTCGAAACACCGCGAAATTAATCCTTTTTTCTTAAACACAACATTAACACCGACACAACAGAGTAATTTGAACCACTATTATTTAACACAATATCACTAAAATGCACATAGTCCAACAATAATATGGTCACTTATTGCACTGCTTTGTTGCAATGCATTAAAATAGCGCGCGAATAAAATTTAAAATATAAAGTCGAAAAAAATGGTTTGACTACATTTTAACGGTTTCTCAAAAAGAGGAGAAAAAAACGCAAATGACAACACCACCACACATATTATTACACACAAATTCATTTTTGTGTTCTCAAAAGCTGTAATCTCTGTACCAATAACACTGAAAAATCAGTAACGATGTGCTAACATTTGAGAATGGCAACACTGCTTTGATGAGATTATTCTCAATGCACAATCAGCAGTAATGGCGAATGGTGATTTTATGATCATTCTGCCCACGGCTATCGGGTAAGCAAGTCATAAGGTGGTTGTGGTTAAATCTGAAAATAATTACAACAACAATTGTACACAAAGTTCAGTGGCTTCCTTTGTGTTTCAGTGGTAATGTGCCATTGAGTCCACCTACAAGCACCACTGCTGGCAAAACTTCCGTTCATTAGTGCTGGAGTACAGCCTCGCAATATTTTATAATATAATATACGACAGTCTTTCTGTCAGCTTTAATATGCGTATCGTAATGATGGATAATGTACGAGAAAAAGTAAATGGAAAATTACGAGTATGTACATCGACGGAAATGAAAATGTTGCGAATGTCGGCGGATGTAACAAAATGTGATCTTATAAGAAGAAGCCCACTCGCTGATATCGCCACATTTTGAAACCGATAGTACAAAAACTTCGGGCTCAGCAAATCAACGAAAGTCGTTAAAAAAAACCGACCCAAAAAGTTACAGTAGGCGCTGAAATTGTGTAAATTTGCTACAAAAATGTTGAAAATTTTGCTGAAATTATCAGATATCTGAGTTATTGGGATAAGGTGGTCATGCGAAGAACCGAAATTGTAACCCAGTCTGCAAGAACAATTGGGAGTATTACGAGTACTTCTGTAGCTCGAAACGTGGCCGAAAACTGATTTCAGAAATTGGGGATATCACAAACAAAGCGCCACCTGCCTGCCGACCATCAACATATTCGGAACTTTGCCAATTGGGTGTTGGCAATGCATAAAATTGAGCAAGAATTTAATCGAAAAATCTTGTTGAGCGGTGAGGCACATTACCATCACCTGAGCTGCTTTGGATTAGAAACTTCAAGAATGATTGTCGAGAAGCTTCTATATTCACAGCGTGGTATTGTATGAAGCGTTTTTAGGTAAAAGATATCATTGGACCTTATTTTCTCGAAAGTGAAGCGGGTATGGCTGTGAATTACCGTGAATTAAATGCTCTATCGGTCAATGTTCAATGAATTTTTATGCTCTGAACAATAGATATGGGCGGTTTTTTATTTAATACAAGACGAAGCTACATGATACACAATTTACGAAGCCATTGCGGAAAAACAATTTCCTGGCCAAGCCTTTTCTTGGAATGGTGATTCGAGTTGGCCGCCAAGATCATGCAATTTAATATCATGTGACTTAATATTTGCAGAAAGAAGGTGGAGGTAGGTGGACGCTAAAAGAAACACTTGCTTTGACAGGCGGTGTTATCTTTATTTGATAACGAAGAGAAGAAGGAAAAAACTGCATTCTGCTTCTATTTATAGCAAAGTGAATTTCGGGTCAATAACCTGATCAGATGGTCCGAATCGGATATTATTAGCTTTGTTAATAGATGTCGTTGACTGTATGTTCGAAAACGTTTTTGTGCACAGGGTGCTTTCTTATATTTCTTATCATTTGTATATGTTCTTTTTACTTTTGTCTACAATTCGGCCATCCTGATCAAGTAATCGCCCCGATTACATAACGCATTCTTTCAATATATGTATACTAATACTACATAGGTATGAATATATGATAATAGATATAATAGATTCTTATCTATTAGTACAAAATAACACAATTCAGTTCTGAAAAACATTAGAGAAGCTATTCAATAATTCAATTCAATTCAATCAACAAAAGAAAAAAATACAATGCAATACTAAAAATGATACAATGGTACCTCAATGAAAATGGATTTGGACAACGCGATATAATAATGTAATTTGTAAATGTGAATAACGATTTTCAGACCGAGAATCGAGATTTCTCAAGTTGTCCCCAACTGCCTCTTCACCATCGTCTGAACATCTCTGCTGAACTTCATAATGCCTCATGTTATCTGGAGAAAATATACTTTTGTACGGCAACCGCTATACTTGCAGCCCATCGATATCCATAATCAAGTACCGATCATTGGGTAAGACTTTCATGACCTCATAAGGACCTCGATACTTGGCAAGAAGTTTTTGATTTACACCTGTGGCTGCGGCTGTGTCTCAATCATCATATACTGACCTGGTTTATATACTTTAGGAATTTTGTGTTTATTGTCAAAATAGAGTTTGTTAAGTGCTTGGGTTTTTTCCAGTTTTTTCATGCGCTTATCTTTAAGGTTAGCTTGTTTTGACTTTATTCTACTATCAAGGAACTCCTTAACACGGTCACAAAGCTCTCCTTTCTGATGGTACCCCAAACAATAAAACACTTGGCGTAAAACCTGTACTCCTATTGATAGTATTGTTTAGCGCGAATTCTGCCTTAACCAAGTGCTTATCAAAATCACTGGTAGTGTTAGAATCGCATTCTTTGGACAATATCGGCACAAGTATACGATTTATACGCTTTAAATGTCCGTTTGATTGAGGAGAACGCGTGGCAGTTTTCAGGTGCTGAATATTATTTTCGTGTAGAAAGTCGGTGAACTCCGTTGACGTGAAACAAGTTCCACGATCTGATACAATGCGATCGGGTCGCGAATAATTATCAAAGAACGATGTCAAACACTTTATTCCTTCGCTACTTTGGGTGGACTTAACAGGATAAAGTTTTGGAAATTTAGTGAAAGCATCAATTACGAGGAGAATTTGTTTTTTAAGCGACTGTGAACTAGGCTAGGGACCAATGTGGTCGATATGAAGTGTATGAAATGGAACATCTCATTTGGGTATGGAATGCAAATTCCCTTCAACTTTACCTGAGTGGGGAGAGAAATATATGCACTTCAAACAGCCTCTTATGTGTTCTTTGATTTTTTCCTTTATATTAGGAAACCAATAGCACCCTGATAGATGCTGAAAGCACTTTTCTACCCCAACGTGACACATCACTTCATGATGCGTACGTATTACTTCGGTTTCCATATTTGATGAAACGTAAAAGTTAACCTTGCCTTTGCACTTCCGGTATATAAGACCGTCTATCATCTCATAAATGGGGCTTTCGCTCTTTTCTAACTCAGATACAATCCACTTAATTTTAGGGTCGTGCTTCTGGGCAGCCGCCAAGACAAACTCAAACGATTCATCCTCTACATATAAAACATTAAATGAGCGACTTAAAGCGTCTACGTGTGACATCCTACCCCCTTTCCTATGCTCAATGATGTAGTCGAAGCTTTGCAACTCCAAGGCCCATCGTGAAATGCGAGGATTTAAAGATTTTTTCTCTAGTGTCAATGATAAAACCTGACAGTCGGTTACAATTTTAAAAGTTATACCTATGAGATAAATTTCTAACTTCTCTAGCTCATAGCTATGATATTTGCTTTTCGTTTTAGTGCCTCGTTGCGAAAAGAAAAATACAAGGTAGAATTTTCCATCGACCTGTTTCTGCATGAAAATTGCACCGTAGCCAACCGAACTTGCATTACAATGCAGTTCTATGGCGTTATGAGGGCTGAATAAAGCTAAGACGGGAGATGCTATAAGCTTAGATTTTAACACCTCAAAAGGTTCCATTTCCTTCACACCGAATATGAATGGCGTGTCCTTTTTCTAAAGACCATAAAATGGTTTAGCCACATGCGCAAAACCTTGAATGAATTTTCGGAAATAGGGAGAGATTCCCAGAAACCTATGCACATTCTGAGTAGAGGAAGGTATAGGAAAACTTTTAATCGCGTTTAAGTTACTGTCATTTGGTCGGATACCATTTCCGGATACTTTATATCCAAGATAGACGAATTCGGTTTGCAAAAAAATAAATACATTTGTCAAACCTGAGCTGTGATGAATGATCAGTTATGATATTTATTACTTCGCGTAAAATATTAAGATATACAAGGTAGAATTTTCCATCGACCTGTTTCTGCATGAAAATTGCACCGTAGCCAACCGAACTTGCATTACAATGCAGTTCTATGGCGTTATGAGGGCTGAATAAAGCTAAGACGGGAGATGCTATAAGCTTAGATTTTAACACCTCAAAAGGTTCCATTTCCTTCACACCGAATATGAATGGCGTGTCCTTTTTCTAAAGACCATAAAATGGTTTAGCCACATGCGCAAAACCTTGAATGAATTTTCGGAAATAGGGAGAGATTCCCAGAAACCTATGCACATTCTGAGTAGAGGAAGGTATAGGAAAACTTTTAATCGCGTTTAAGTTACTGTCATTTGGTCGGATACCATTTCCGGATACTTTATATCCAAGATAGACGAATTCGGTTTGCAAAAAAATAAATACATTTGTCAAACCTGAGCTGTGATGAATGATCAGTTATGATATTTATTACTTCGCGTAAAATATTAAGATGTTCTTCAATGGACTATGTCGCAATAAGAATGTCATCCAAATAGGTAAGTATTTAACCCTTTGAAATAAGATTTCCGAATACATGCTTCTAGAATCTTTCGAAAATGTTCAAAAACTTTTTTTTTGCACAGGATGCTTTCTTATATTTCTTATGATTTGTATATGTTCGTTTTACTTGTGCTTACATATTGGAACCATGTAAAAAAGGAGATTTATTCAAACTCTCCCCAGTCAATTAAAGCATTCAAAACCAACAATCAATTGACATCGATGAAATTTCGCGAAGTTTTTTTAATAGAGCCCAGATGTTGAACAGAGGTCATGGAGGTCATATGGTTGTAAGAACGCTTCTTCTATCGATTAAAATTAAAGTCAAACTTTATTTCATAAAAAATACGTGTTCTCTCCATAAATCACAATGAAACCTCCTATAGGAAAGCCCCTTTTCATTATGTTAGGAACAGATTTTGTATTGTGGAGAGAATGTTATAACTTTGTTCTACCGAAACCTTAACCATCTTCTGAAAGACAGAAGCCGTCCCAATCCCATATGCCTAGTCGAACTTATAAATTTTTTCAAACTTGAAAGGGAAAAACAAAAGAAAAATAACGATCGGCAACTCTGTTCCTTTATGTGTTGGTCAAACAATTTTCATATACGATACTATACAATGTTCAATAGGTCAATTAAAAATTTGTACGTACATATGTTGGCGAAACTAGACAAGGTTATCCATGTGTATCTCTAAATTTTCACGTGCTACAAACCTATAATTTTCCATTCGACTACATACAGTACTTACATTACAATAGCAATTAAGAATAGTGACAAATGATAAACCGATGATAAACATGGTATGAGTAAATGTACAAGTCAGGTATAATTGTGTAAAGAGTTAATGGAATAAAAACAAAAACACAAACGAAATCAATTTACCTATAGCAAGTCACTATTCCGTTATCGTGACTATAATAAGTTAATGATATAAGATGCAAAATATAAACAAGATAAATACAATGGTACGTTCTGTAAGATATCTGAATTGATTTACCAATTACCGAAGTAGTAATTTAATAGTATCTATTTATAATTAAAGGGACGCACTGTGAAGATTATTAAATAAGTGGGCTTTTCTAGGATCTACAAAAACCATTTTGGGGAAACATAATTTTAGCGTTAACGAATCATTATCAAAAACAAAAAAACGGTTAAAAGCTGTGGATGAAAATAATAAAATAAATCAATGAAAAGAAATGATGAGACGGAATTCGATGGGCGACTAGTAGAGGGAAAGCTTTTTTGTTCCATTTTGTAAAGGCAAAGCGTCACGAAAAATTGTAACGACTAACGATCGGTAAAAATTACGTCTCATACTACTAAGGCCAATTATTCATAATTTGGCTTTAACGTGGGTTTCGCAAAGTTAGGTAGTTGGATCTCAAAATATTGGATACGTTTGTATGTATGATCAAAAATAAATGACGGGATCATCCAGGGAATTTAATGTTAAAGTTGGAATTCCAGCAAGGCAATGCTAAAAGTCCCATTATGTTCTATTAAATGAACACATCTGGAATCTCTTATCAACCTCTATATTCATAGAGGTATTAATAAGAAATATTATCGAAATTCCGGCTCAGCAGCTATAACACTATCACCAAGAACCTCTACAACATCTACAACATGATCCTCAGCAGCAAACAACTCAAAAAGAGCAGAAACCACAAAAACATAAACGTAAACAACAAACTCTCAAGAAATTGTAATTAACATCACACTAGCACCAATCATCACTTGCATCTGTGGTAACTATTCAGGAGTCAACGCTACAATTGGGACCCCGAAGCAAAAGAGAGTTTTACGTTCTAACTCTAATTCAATTGGGGATCTTCTCGCTAACGACTTACCAAGCGATAAATCTCCTTCTCCAGCTGTTTACAACGATGACTCTCTACCCCATACATCACGTCAAGAACCTTCACTTTTAGTACTTAGCTTCAATCTGGTAGTTGTGAAAAAGCCTCCTCGTAAAACTATCTTCATCTCGAGACTTTCTTCTATGACTACTGAAGACGACATAATGAACTATATTAACAGCAAAACGTCGGTGCCTTTATCCGTAAAATGCATCAAATACAAGTTCAAAAACCTCGTGAAATACTGGTAGCATCTTTTAAACTTTTAACTCCTGATTCCCACCTGGAATTGCTCCTTTCAAGGGAATTTTGTCCTGACGGAACTCTAGTCCATGAATATGTTTATCATGAATATGAATTATGTTTCGCGGACCAGGAACCTATCATCTTCAAATTATCCAGTACCTGCACCTGTAATGTCTTCAATGAACCCAGTACCTGCATCCGTAACGTCGCATCCAAAAAGCGATTAGGTATTCATTTAATTACTCCTCATTTATATGTAACGCCCTCTGAGTGTCTTGCGTGTACTTGCGTGTACGTCCAAGGGATGCGAACTAAGACATCTGCCATATATCATAATTCACAAAAGCTCCCATACGACGTCTTCGCCTTAAACGAAACAACGAGTTATTTACCTCAGATGAAGGTCTTGAGAAAGAGGATGATTCCTCGGGTCGAGGTGTACTTTTTACTCTACATTAATCAAAAATTCACACACAGCCGATTTTGAGTATATTTGTGCCAATATAACTTTACCAAAGCGCAACATCTATATCGTCTTCAGCTACTTTCAACCGTTCCAGCCGACGCAGAGTTACAATCTTGCTATAGATGCCATAGACTCTTTGTTTAATGTTGTTGATCCTTGTGACACCGTCTTAATTTTGGGAGATTTTAGTTTTCCTATGGGCTCCATCAGGCAACTTGGTCTCATTTTCTCGTCAGATGCCGGAAATTGCATCGTTTCAGGAAGTATCCATCTTTATCCAAATTGAATCAGTATCACCCTCCTCTATCTCTTAAAGTGTCTTACAATAACGTCTATAACACTGTACAATCTGAATATTTATATAGTTTTAATTTTCGTAAGGCTACACAAAACTACACGTAAATAACCTTTTGGGTGCAGCTAACTTTTTGAACATTACACGCACTTCTATAGATAATGCTCTTGGCTTGTTCTACAATTAAATTTTCAACTGTTTTATGCAATCTGTCCCATTTATGCCCCAGAAAAATCTCTCATCATCTCCACCCTCTTGTACTAAACATTTACGCTCACTTCTCTGGCGTATCTACCTTGAATTTCGCTCTGATTTTAATTTTTCCAACTACATCCATGTTTATACCCAGTTGTTCGAACTCTTCGAGCTTCTTTATGCTCAATATATTAACCGCATGCAATCTGACATCACCTTCGATCCCAAACGAGTTTTTCATTTATTAACAGCAAACAAAAAAATCAGACAGTTACCCTTCAACTAAGCTATTCGAAAGTATTGTTTATGATGCAATGTTTTTCCATTGTTAGTCTATATTTCCCCTCACCAACACGGTTTCCTAAAAAGTAGGCCAATAACCACAAATTTGACGGAATTCGTATCTAGCACCCTGTGTGCACTGGAGGATGGCAAAGAAGTCGATGTTGTCACCACAGATTTCAGTAAAGCCTTTGATAAAATTTCACACGCAATTGTACTTTTAAAACTTAATGTTCTCGGTTTTCGATGTGGGTTTATTGTCCTTTTTAGATCTTCTGTATCTTATCCCTTTAATGCCCCATCTGGGGTCCCACAGGGCAGCCACCTTGGTCCCCTGATTTTCATTCTATCAATAAATGACGTTGATCGCATTATTAATTATTCACGTCTATCAGTTTATGCAGACGCCATGAAAATTTTCATGCACGTCTCAAGATGACTTGAACAGCTTTTCTATTTGGTGTAGCAAAAACTTTCTAGAGTTGAATGTCGACAAATGCCAAGCTATCATTTTTTGTCGGAAGCGTCCCCCGACAGCCCCCAGAATGTTCCCTCTTGTTTTTGTTCTTGTTCCCTCTGTTACTTTTCTGCGTGAATTGGGTGTTATGTGACAGTGAACTTAATTTTCGTAGTCATTTTGATAGTATCATCAGCAGAGTAAATTCTGCACTTGGTTATGTGAAACGCTGGTCCAAGGAATTCTCGAATCCATACGTCACGAAAACCTTATATTACGCATTGCAAGGCCAATTCTTGAATATACCACCCAGGTCTGGTCTCCCTATCACGATACACATTCGTATCGAATTGAGGGTGTCCAACGGAGGTTTATCCGTTTCACGCTACGCGGACTCTCTTGGCCTGATGAATACAACCTACCTCCTTACGAGTACCGTATGCAATCGCTTGAAAAACGAAGAAAAGTTGCTGATGTCCTATTTGTACAACAGCTTTTAGCAGGTTATATTGATTGTCCTATGCTTCTACAAACAATCTCCCTTAACACAAAATCCGGGTACTCTGGGGTCAGTGCCCATCTATGTCTCGAATGCTATGCGTGGCTAATGACAGTCATTAACTTTTCGATTTTGATTGTAGCAAAAACACGTTTAGAAGCTCCCTTTTTTCCCCTTCCCCTCTTAATTTTTAATTTTTAAGTACATACGAGTATTGTTAAATCTATTATAATTTTAGGTTTTTTTGGGACTGCTTGTATTAAGCGATAAATAAATAAGTGTAAGATTGTTTACTTAGGTAACACAAAACACTTTTATTTTCTATGGGTTAAAATTATATATTTACATTTACTTAAAATAACTGATAAAATATCAGTGTAAGAATTTGTTTGTTGCAAGAACTGCCACTATGAGAAGCCGGAAAAACAACTGCCCTCATCCTTCGAGTGCGTCCTTTTTATATACTGTCTCTCATATTCCTCCGTGACAGTGTTGCTGATTGCCCACATAAATAAATAAATAAATACGCAACGTGAATTTCGTCGTGAGATCGGTCTTCATCATGGCTTCAGTATGCATGCAATTCATCGCACCATGGAAATGTTTGAGCGTGAGTACACTCTTTTGGCTCTTAAGCCACCAACCAGACAGAGATTTTTGCTAAATGAAGAGAACATAGCCGCCGTAGCGGCCAGTATCCAAGAAGCCCCAGAGATGTCGATTCGGTGCCGATCAGCCGAATTGGGCATCGCCAGAGAGCCAACCCGGCTTATTTTGGGGCTGGATTTAGGCCTACATCCGTATAAGATTGTGCTGCGACCATAGACAGCGTCGTGAGTTCGCTAATTGGGCGCTGGAAATGTTGACCGGAGATCCGGATTTTGGCCGTTATTGGAGTGAACACAATCCGCAAGTATTCGGTCAAGCATGAATGCATCCATAAAGATTGAGTGTTTGGTGCGGCTTATGGTATAGCGGCATTATCGGACCTTATTTCTTTCGAAATTAGGAAGGAGACACCGTTACCGTCAATGGTCCCAGGTATAGAGCGATGTCAGATGATTTTCTGTGGTCAGAGCTCGACAACATCTATATATTCGAGTTGTGGTTCCAACAAGCGACGCAACGCTCGAAGTTGTGAAGGAGAAATTTGGCGACTAGGTCATCTCACCGCGCGCGTTCATCGATTATTTTCTCTGGGGCTACGTCAAATCTTTAGTCAATGCTAACAAGACAACCATTTTAGACGGGCTAGTGGCCAACATTCGACACGCTATTGCCGAAATAACGCTGCATATATTGGACAAAGTTCTAAAAAATTGGACCGACCGCTAAAAAACTGCCAACGAAGCCGGAGCGGCCATTTGAATGATGTGCTATTGCACACATAATAGCGTGGAGTAGCTTCAAAATAAATCCAGAATCAATTTTATATCTTACACCGTTGCTGTTTTATTTAAATTTTTTTTTGTCTATGGTACTTATCTGGTCACCCTTTATATGAATTTAATAATTAGAAAACGTTATCGCATCAAAGCTCGAACAATTATAATATGTTTTTGAGCTCATGCGCACACCATCAGGGAAATAGGGATGGCAAAATTGCATATTAGAGTTAGGGGAGGGATGGCAGAAATTGCGCAAAATTTCACATTCTTCACTAATAGAAAAAATACCGTCCTATCATCTGTATATATATGAGCGAGACCTACGATTTTTTTCAGATTCTACCTTTTGGAGTCGGAAAGGTTAAGTTACATTTTCTCTATGGCTATGCAACCAGTATGAACCATTTAACGATGATAAACAAGAATATCATCCACCCGACCAAGACGAGATCTGTATAGTGATATCGAAACTCATGACCAATAAGGTCGCTGGAGCAGGCGGACCTCCTGCAGAATCTTAGTTGATTCTGTTAATACGACAATTTGATAGGTCGACCAAATATTCACCTTACGGCAGAGCCTAGAAAGTAAATCCAGGAACCTTTAATCGATATCCATCAATTGTTTATTGATTTTAAGGCGGGATTTAAAGAGACCCGTTGTAAAGAGCCATACCAAATTTTGACATCGCTCTCAAACTCGCCCATCTGTGTAGGATGACTATGGAGAGCGCGCCCTCTACTATAAAAGTCGTCAGTGGCACCACCAAGACATTTGAGGTCAAAATAGGATTTCTTCAATATGATGCTCTGCCATGTTATTTCCTTAACATCATACGAGTACATAAAGGAATTGTGCTAACCACGCACAGTTCAATGTCAGAGGCACAATATTTTGAAAGCTCGGCATTGTGGAAAGAAACCATCGAGGGTATACTACACCACAATACGAAACTATAACTTTGAGGTGGTTAAAGATTTTGTATATCTGAGCACCGCAATAATCTCAAATACGGACATAATAGTAGAGACCAAGCGAAGAGTCACTGTTTTGCCAATCGCTGTTTCTTTGGTCTAAAAATGCAATTAGGAACAACGAAGACAGCACCATATAAGACCCTTATCGTCCCAGTCCGATATCGAATGAAAATGCTTCGGTACCGTCAACGTAAACAGAATTTCGAAAAGAAGGTATAACAACGAACTACTCGTATATGGGCTAAATTAGCTAACATCTATATCGACCTTATCAAAAGGACCATGATTCACCGGCTAAGATGGCTAATACGTGTTGCCAAGTTTTTTTTTAACATTTCTGAGAAATTTTCCAAACGATAAGTAATACGTCCCTATTGACATGATCCAGCTCTCCTATGGCGCATTTGTTTGCTTTCCAAAATCAATGTTTTTTCCTACTTCTATTTTGATGCATCTGTGTATCGGCATTTTCCAGGAATTTCGTAATAAAATTCAACATATGTCATGAAACATGGCCGATAGGTTGTCGGTAACACCTTTGTTGGCCTTGATCGATGTGGGTCCAAGTTTTAGGGTGAGTTCATAAACCTCAACATTACTACTTTAGTACCGCATATCTTAAACTTAAAGTCTTGTGAAATGTCAGTATCAATGAGATAGAGTAGGCTTTGACCACTGACAACTATGACCACACAGCAATTATGCTTATATGACCTAATCAGACTTGATCTGCTATACTTACTCGTACATATGAACGCGAGTGTTCAGCAGGAGAAAATAATCCTTTTAATAAGGATGTACTGCAGATGAATTCCCTTGACTCAATCAAGTTCTAGATTCCTTACAAAGGGTGTTTTATTTAAAAGCTATAGACATTTACAACAAAATACGACACGAATTTAGTTTGAATCTAAAATCCTTATTCATTATAGAGAATGAGTATAACCAGAACCATTGACAAGAGTGGTGTCGAAGCATACGGTTTCTGTGGTCCATTTCGCGATATAATGCTGTCGTTGAAATGGCCTCATGGCCGGTGTATCACTTAGCGCTATTCTACTGAAACGACATAGCGTCCGGAGTAATGTGGTCCATATTTTCAAAGAAATTGTCAGTGATCATTGCACGAATACGTTCGGCAAATGACTGTTACGTGAGTTCCGGTTGAAACAAATACGTTGCCACCAGCGTGAAAACTACACGAAACAAACATTTGTATAAGTGTGTTTGCCGAATTGACATTTTCGAAGCTTGCGCCACAGTGCGGCTACAGCTTTTTCGGTTAGGACATTACTTAAAGGTTGTGAATTAAGTACCAAACAAATCGTGCTCCGAGTATCGTAGTGGGTCAACGGCAGCATCAGCATCACCATCTATATGTATATATCTATATGTATGTATTGTATAAATAAATTACTGTGCTGCTCCTAGTAACTTTTGGCTTACATTTATGATGATTTTTAACTTATGCCTGATGGACACGTGTTAGTTCAGAAAATGAGCAGTTTCTGAAAAGTTTTGTCGAATCTAAGGTATCCCATCGAAACAGCACATTACCATCTAGGCTCGTTGTCACCTCAAGATTGTTTTTAATTTTGTATTAATCTGCATTCAAAGGAAATCTCTATGCATTTAGATCTTAACACATCACACCACAAACTTGTCTAAGACGCAAAATAAAATTATTCAATTTAATGGCATCATATGCGCTTTCTGTTTCACAAAGTTTTCGGAATAAAATCTCGCGTGATTCCATGAACCCTACAATTTTCCACCTGAACGAGATTAGTGTCAAAATTTGCAACTAAGTTTCATTGATGAAAAATGTTGTTAATAAATCCGAATTCAAGTGCGGATATAAAACCGGCTCCAACTTCAACAAAGCCATCAGTTTTCCCAACGAGTTATTTGAAGTTACTTGTATCTATAATTGTTTGGGTTCAAAGAAAAAAAAAACACTTACCTACAAAATGAAATTATTCATTGTTATAGTTGTTCTAAGTGCCTTAGCAGTTGCAGTTCAGGTTCGTTAAGATTCAGTCACTTGTAAAACTATTAGCAACTTTTTGATTCGAAATTTAGTGCGGTCTCACTAAAGTGGAAAAACAAGCCGCCTTCCGAGCAATAGCAGCATCATGCAAAGAGGAAACTGGAGCTACTGATGGTGATTTGAGATTGATTGGTCTGATAGACTGCTTTTAATTCAATTTTTTAAATTCTCCCTAGCCGATATTGAAACAATGATGAAGCACGAACCTTCTGGAAGCATGGAGGCCAAGTGCATGGGAGCCTGTGTCGTCAAGAAACTGGATGTGGTAGGCATCAGTCGATAATACAAATTTATATTTTTATATGAATTTAAATAAAAAAACATTTCTCTAGATGGATGCTAACGGAAAATTTGTGAAAGAAACTGCCATGAAGTTCGCTGAACTCCATACACAAGGAGATGCAGCAAAACTGAAACTGGCTGAGGAAATAATTGACGCCTGCAAGGACATCGCTGTGTCTGACAATCAGTAAGGCCAACATTTTGAAACATATTTTTCGGAGGATATTTTCTTTAAAAATATTTTTTTCTATACTAGTTGTGAAGCGGCTGAGCAGTATGGACACTGTATGAAAGAAGAAGCTAATAAACGAGGAATCGACAGTCACGACTTTTAAATTTCATAGTCTAAGTTAGATTTGAACAAAAGAAAAAGAAATAGTTTTACAAATATTTAATAATTCCGAATTAAATTTCAAATTGTTGTTTGGTTGAAGGATAAAGATTTATTTTTCCTAGAAGTGAAACGGTAAATTTTAAACGGACTGCCATTGCAACATACGAGTAACTTACTTACTTGGGTACTTAGTTGGTCTTCATAAGCCCAGTGACTGTCTGGCAAAGATAATTGTGTATTTAGGGTGTATTCTTCTTCGCATTGTTTTGCGGTTTGTTAGTTCGTATTGAGACGGGAAGTACATCAGCTTCTCCAGCAGAAAAAACAGCACGAGAAACGCGCGATCGAAGATATTGAAGTTTGTGCTCCAAGAACAACGTAAGGAAGCTTTAACAACAGGTAAATAGAACATGTTGAGGCAACATGACTCGTACAAAGACCTGCAGAGATAAAGAAGCAAACATTGTAGGCGAGTCATAGTCGGAGCTGAGAAACGGTACAAAGCCCAACATTCCGCCATCAGGCAGAATAGACTATTCAACTTATCGTCAAAATTTCCGCCCACCTGGCCAAAACGATGTAAAAATAGCAATATCTAAGCTCAAGTCCAACAAAAATGCTGGACCTGTCGCCCTACAGACTGAGGTATTTTAAGCTGCTAGAAGTGACTTTATGGGGAGCATGCACCAACTCATTTCTCAGATCTTGTGAGTAGAGTGTATGCCTGATAAATGGAATCTCAGCACCGTATGCCTGATCCACAAAGAAGGAGACCCTCTCAACTGCGCCAACTATAGAGGTACAAGTCTAGGCATTAGATACAAGATCTTATTTTCCATATTGTGTGAACGTCTGAAACCCTTCGCGAACAACCTGATTGGCCGCTATCAGTGCAGTTTCAGACCAGGAAAGTTCACAATCGACCAAATCTTCACACTCGGGCAGATCCTGGTTGCAGGATGACGGAGCTACAGTGCATACTGCATGAGCCACAACAGACATGCTAAAGTAGGCCTTACCGGGTCGCTTGATATCGCGTTTTGGCGATTTGCACTCGCAAGATCACCCTATTTTTTTTTGTAACTAGCGCGCACTCAAGGGATTTGTGTACCCTTAAAATGTTTGTACACAACGCGGATGATTGAACCGCCCGAGACTTGGTTATTTAAGCCACAAGCTCTGGCAGCCCACATGGAAAAGATCCGTCAAGAAGTGTAGAACCTATTACCCGAAGTTCTGAAGAAAACCATTGAAAATACCATAAAAATAGCCCAAACACCAATGGCCGCGGTCACTTAAGGAATATCATTTTCAAACCATGAATGAAAAATAATTAAATGCCCAAATAAACATTTACCAAAAAGTATTAATTGTATTCTATTCCAGAGATATAGCCTAGTAAAATAGGGTCATACATTACGCCCCATACGTATGGTATTGGAGATATGGTAATACCGGTATAGACATCAGCTTCGCAAAGTTTGACGTTTTTAATGGCGTTTTCTTTTTGCACTCCGGAGAAAAAAAATGACATAAAGCTGTTCCCTTGGCACTCTTCTCACTTTTTCAAAAGGAAAATTTTCCTTCATGATTTTATGTCAGGATGTACTAACACTTATGAATATAAATAGATAGATAGGTAGATAGATATTTTTATTTCGTATATTTAAATTTACAAATGTAGCTTGTAACCGCACATTTTACAATACAATAATTTGATAATGGTAATTATCTTTCTATTGAAATATGTTTTTTTTATATTTTCATATGAAATCCTAACATCGATCTTCAATTCAAAACAGAAAACAATAACAAAAAAAAACAAATAACATATAAATCAATAAATATGTACATAAGTGAATAAATAAATAATCAAGAATAAATAAATAAATAAATTAACAATTAACATTTAAATAAGATATAACAAGGTGTGATAAATAACAAATAGGATTCTTATAAGGTAAAAACATATAAAACCAATAATAATGGATAGATATTTACATTAATTATGCTATTGGTTAATGAAAGGATTGTCAGCAAAACTACATCTTGTTAGGAATGTGTATTTCGCCCTTTCATGCAAGTCTAAAGTGGAATGCCTCTATGGTAAGTAAGGAATGTGTATTTCACCCTTTCATGCAAGTCTAACGTTGAATGCCTCCATCGAAAGTTGAGCATCATTTTTAATATCAAAATACTTTTTGATATGGTAGGCAGCAGAGTCTCCCCATACTTGGCAACCGAGCCAGAGTATTGACTGAAAAATCATTTTGTGGAGAATAATTTTATTTTCAATTGTAAGTAGCGAATTGCGGTTTATAAAAGGATACAACATCTTAATTGCAATTCCTATTTTCTTTAATGTTTTGCTTATGTGGTCTTTAAACGTGAGTTTAGTGTCCAAATGAATACCCAAATACCTTACCGTAGGCACCCAATTAATATTGCTCCCATTTAGCTGAAGTTGGTTGCTGGGAAGAAAACAAGCTTTTCTTTTTCGGGTGAAAAAGATCGCTTGAGTTTTTCCTTCATTAAGCTTATTTTCCATCTAGTATAATACATTACCAGTACATCTTTTAAATTCCTCTCAATATTGAGAGCGAATTGATTTGATGAATATATTGCAGTCTCATCTTAAAATAGCTACATCACAGCTTGATATATTGGGAAAATCAAACGTATTTATATTATAAAGGACAGGTCCGAGAACTGAACCTTGTGGTACCCCTGCATTAAAGTTTACTATCCCGGAAACGCTACCATTTATATGGACATTAAAAAAACGACTAGACAAGAAAGACAGCACAATTGAGATGGAGGGAATCTAAAATTGATCATTTTGTAAATAAGGCCCTCATGCCAAACTGAATCAAAAGCTTTTTCGATGTCTAGTAGTATCATCCCAATGAATTTACCTTGAGAACGATTACTTTTAACAGAATTAGAGATTCTTAATAACTGATGGGAAGTATTAATTTTTCCAAAGCCAAATTGTTCATTGGGAAATATCATTTTCCCGGATGAATTTTAAAAGATTCTCATTTATAACCTTCTCATATATTTTACTTAAGTTGCTTAATAAACTTATAGGCATATAGCTTTCTGAACGTTCTGGTGGTTTACCACCTAAAGCACAACTTTAGCTTTTTTCCAGGCATCAAGAAAGTATTGTAATTTAATACAGGCGTTTATTATAAAGGTAATAAATTAGATGCCTATTTTAGCCAGTTGTTTGAGGTATATATTACGTACTCGTATATAATCAATGCCTCCTACTTTTTTAATGCGCAGGCTGTTAACAATAAATTCTATGTCTTCCTCGTTTACAAACACATTTGATACGCAATTAGCATTCGCTGAAGTGAAAGCATGAACAGTGTTTCTCACCAGATTATTTGTATAACCTAACAACACCTAGATGTTGAGATACAAGATGACTATTATTTGAAAACTGGAGGCAAGTGGCATTTGCCTTTTCAATGTCCGTAAAATAGACACTGGATGCATTTTTAAGAAACGGTAACTGCCTGTTTTTGGTTTTTATAAACTTCACAATATTCCAGAACGGTTTTGCATTTTTGTCCAAGCAACTGAGTTTGTAATTCCATTCAGCGTTTCGGTACTGCAAAATTTCATGGGAAACCTGTTTTTTAGATAACGCATTTGGTATCGAAATATGGGCTGCCGATATCTTTGCCAATAACTTCTGCTAATGTTCCGTAATTTAATTAACTCCAAGATATGGGAGGGTAGTTTATTAAAGTGATTTTTTTTTTTAATTTTTGGCACAGATTGATCAACAGAGCTTAGCACATTATCAGAAAAATTTTTGACAATAGAATCAATATCTTCCTTGCACAAAACATTATCAATATTTGTTGGAACATTGCGCAACCTATGTTTTATTTAAGAACGGAAGCGTTTTTTTTAAATCTTGTATGTATTGTGCCTTTTTTTCACCCGACCATAGAAGCTGACAAACTACCGGGTTGTGGTCAGAGCTAAGTTCATTTAAGGATAATGGTTGACTAATTAGACTAGGCGCAGTGGTAATAAATAAGTCAAGGACAGAAGGACTACACCGAGAAGCAGCTAGAAAATAGGTGGGAGAAGGAGGAAACATTACAGAAATTGGCAACATAGAAGATAGACTAGAAAATATGTTTCTCCAAGCATTTGTTCTAATACAGCCTCAATCCCTATGGCGACAATTAATGTCTCCTGCAATTAAAAAATCATCATTCATTGTTAAGATTTTTCTTAAATTATTCTTGAAGCTTAATCTCCTTTCAGCTGATGCAGAGCCTCCAGGAAAGTAGACACAGAATACATTTAATAATTTTTGATTTTTTAACTTAATTTCGATACCGACGTTTTCTACACAACGTGTATTTATGATAGGTAGGGGCAAACGCTGAATTAATTTTCGAATAAGTATCGCAACACCTCCACCTCTACGACCCATTCGATCGTTTCGGTAGCATTGAAATTCTGATGTTGATAAATTCATTCCTTGTTTAAGACCGGTCTCAGTAACGCAAGCAACGACAATCTTACTACTATTCAAAAAGTTTATAAACTCTATAGCTTTACTTCGAATTCCTCTGGCATTCCAATTAATAATTTTAATATACGAGTATTTGTCCGTCATATTACTTGTTTTTACTATACAAGAACTTACTTGCTAAATGTGCAATTACCTTACATTGATCACTTTTTGTTTTACAACACGATAATAATGTAATCATTTCCATCGCTAGACTTTCCAGGGAGTATACAAGGCCACTGATACCATTGGCCCTAATTACGACCTGGACAATCGCGTCTTGGTGCACGACTTCTGCATTCGAAATGAAATAGGGAACTGGCGATCCGAGGGCTCTGGTTTCACCCGGTTCAGCGACGAAAATATGGCCAATAATGTCATTGCCAGAGAGGGTGACCTACCCCCCTTCATTTCGAAGGAAGAACTCCATGAGATATTCGACACAATCAGGGCTAAGAAATCAGTGGGGACCGATGGTATTCCGAACATCGTGCTTCGACATCTTCCTCTAGAAGCGGTGGACATTTACACCACCCTGTTTAATAATGCAATGAATAATGCACATTATCCAGCGCATTGGAAAACGGCGGTGGTTCAACCTATCCCCAAAAAGGGGAAGGCTATATCCAATCCGGCGAATCTCCGGTCGATAAGTCTCCTTCCGAATATCAGTAAGGTTTTTGAAAAAGTAACCAATAGAGCTCTGTCTAGGTGGGTTGAGGACAAACATATAGTTCCGGATAATCAATTCGGTTTTAAGGCGGGACATGATATCTCACATGCCGCGTCTAAACTGGTGTCCGATATCCAATGGAACAAAGGCAAGAAAGAGTGCACTGGTGCCTGCCTTGTTGACTTGGAGAAGGCCTTCGACACCGTATGGTTAGAGGGTCTTTTCTATAAGCTGACTAGGCTGGGTATCAGTAAACCACTCTTGTACATTCTTTATAATATGCTAACCAACAGACAGTTCATCGTGAAAAATGGTGATGTGACTTCTGTTGGAATATTTCAAATTAAAAATGGTCTTCAGCAAGGCGCGGTCAATTCGCCGATCCTATTCAACATTTATACAAGCGACTTGATAGGTTCACTTCCCCATACTATTGCGTACGCAGACGATTTGGTAGCGTACAGAACAGGTCCAAAAATCGAGGTCATTAACACTCTTGCAGCGTGACTTCGATAAGATAAGACGATTTTGCGATGACTGGAAGTTGAAAATCAACTTTCAGAAGTCGGAAACCATTCTCTTTAGGACACCGTTGTCTGGAGCCTCTAGGGATACCAGAAAAAATTGGCGTAAGTTCTCGATCATTGGACAACACGGGTAGCCTCTTGCCTGTCGAAATGTAGTCAGATACCTTGGAATCTGGCTAGATCAGTTTCTGTATTTTGGCAAAAATGTAGATGCTGCTCTGGCCAGAGCTAAAGGCGCTTTTGCCCTTACAAAGAGACTGTTTTATAGCAGCCAACTCGATGCCAGGGTAAAGGTAATCTGCTACATGGCCTTTATCAGGCCCATGCTGGTATTTGGTTGTCCCGTGTGGTTCAATGTATGAGCAAGCTTAATGGAAAAGATTCGGGTGTTTGAGAGGGCTTGCCTTTGCCTGTACAGAATACCAGAGTCGGAGTACAAAATTTTTTATCCTAATGAGGTCCTTTACAACAGGGCGAACCTAATACGAGTGGACAACTTCGTAATTAAGCTGATTCGAAGGCACATTGCAAGAGCAATGACCTCGACGAATAACCTGATATCTGGGGCTTACTACCCCAATTACCTTTACCACGAGAATGTGCGCTCTGACGGCTTCGTTCCACCGGAAGCATTCCTCTACCTAGATCAGAAAGGGTTGATCCAGGATATATCAGCGGTCCCGTTAATCTTCCATGTCGCTCGGACAGCTGGAGACAGGCGACTCAACTACAACAGAGACGTCACACATGGCAGTGTGGATCGACTCAGGTTCAGTAGGGCGGTGGGGAATCGCGATAAGAGTGATGTCGTTCGGCAGCACCTGCATTTCCGGTGGTTGAATGATGGAGAAGATGCTTCGTCGTCGTTTCCGTCAATTACGGACCAGCCTTACTAATGAGGCAGAGCTGACCAATCTGTTTTCTCTTGTAAATAGCGATGGCCAGCTTACGTAGGTTTAGGTTAGCATCTAAGAAATATATACATATATTAGTATATACAAAGGTGTACACTAGTATATGTATATAATTGTGTATAATGTCTATAATGTGTATGTGGGTTTTGTGTATGTAGGTTAAGTAGAGTAAGGTTTATTTTAAGTTAGATATTAAGTTTTTATAAAAAAATAAAAAAAGTCCATATGCTAAGTTTTTTCTTAGCTAATATTTTTTCTTAGCCTTAAGTATATAATATAAATAATTCTAAATAAAATGTAAGTAAAGTCGAAAGACATAGATATAAGTATTTAGAGTAGCTTAGAGTGCCTGTATGGGGCCAGTAAGTTAGTATAAGATTGTAAGTAATTTTAAGCTAGCATTTAAGCATTTTTTGTTAGTATGTAAGAGTTAGTGATTAAGAAAATAAAATGCAATTAAAACTGAAACTGAAAAACTCCATCGCTAGGGTTTTTAGCTCGTCATAAAATCATCATTTATTTAGAGATATGTTGCCTGGAATGCTGCTGGAAGCATTGTTGTTGACGATGGTGTCTAATGAAGATAGAGAGCGGTGCCGCCACAATTATGTGTTGGTGGATTTACGAGTAGATTGGTGGCCGCAGCGCATAGACTAACTATACCTCGATATCAAACTTTCCAGATATTGGAAAATCAAAACCGGTTTTCTACTGATCCCTATCCGTGTCAACCTGTCCGTGAACACGTGAGAATTGTCAACAATGTCAAATTTCGAAAAGTTTTAGGAGTGACGTCACCCATATAAAAACGACGCGGTGAATTCCGATTTTGACATTTCTCATGTTTACAAATCCAATTTCGTTTAAGTTGCAAAAAAATTTAGTGTTAGACAAAAATCTACACACCCGGAGCAAGAAGGAATCATTTTGTACAGAATACTGCTGCCACCAAAAGATTGCTTTGGATCAGATGTGACAAAAGCAGTTGGAAAAGTTTGTTTACATTTTCTTGCAAATTTACATCTTGTTTTGTTGCTCTAGTGGTGGTGTTTTAGGTTCAGGATCTGTGCTTCTAAGCAGTAGTTCACAAAACATTATTGCACGTAAACACACACCATTCTAGATGATTGTAGGACAGATATATGGTTGATTGTCGTGTTCATGCTCCCAAATTGCACTGATTAATCGGGGTTGATTTTTTCTTTTCTTCACGAAACATATTGGGGTAAATTTCGTCTTCGATTTGGAGCTCTTCATCGCTCAAGTTTAAATGTATGTATTGCAAGCCATTCGTTATCAACTTCTTAATCATCATACTCTGATTTGTCATTTTCATTTTCAGTTAAGTGATATGCCTGGTTCCTCTTCCTTCCACTCATTATTCGAATTAGCTTCGTAATCGAAGAATTTGTATTAAAAATAAAAAACCGATAGGTCGATGAGTACATACATATTAGTGGAAAATATAAATAAAAAGAACAAACCTTTTTTTCCTTTTATTTTTGCCTTTATTATACTATACCTAGTGAACATTACGTGAAATTTGTTGTCATTTTATCCATTCTGCCAGGTTATAGAGATGGGGAATGTGTTGGTAATTCACTTACAGCGCTGCTTTTCAGTGGAACTTGTCGTTGACGTTGTGGCGGCGGAGCGGGGGAATTCATTCATATAACGAAACGATCCAACAAGGTGCTGATTATGCATACTTTCAGTATGACGAATGAGAAGAGGCGTTAAGGGAATTGGATTTTTTCTTTACAGATTTCTCCTTCATCTTCTGATAAGCAAGTCTGCTGATGCATGTTGTAGCTTTGTGAGAATCTTTACAATTAGCACAATTGATGACCTCTGATTCATTGCAGTCCACAGTCATTTTTTTTTGTAGACCCCAGTTAACCTGTGTATGCAAAATTGAGCGATAGTTCTTTTTTAAATCAAAGAACCTAACTGAACCATCCAGTGAAATGAGATAGAAATGGTCAGTGTAACGTTCGTATGGTTTGGTTATTTTTTAACGTCCACACAGTTTAGTTTTAACTTAATCAGTTCGTCTTTTAGTAAGGCCGTGTCAATTTCACCAATACCATACAAAAACACTTTAAACGCTTTTACACTTTTTAGTTCGTAAGAGAAAATTTGACAATTCTCTTTTTTAAGTTTAGCCATTACGGTGTTTAAAAAAAACTATGGATTCACAGATAATTTTAATTCCAATGGATATCTTTTTAATGCAGTAGTCAGCAATATTTAGGGAACTTCTTAGCTTGTGAACATAAACCTGCGATTTTTGTAGCTACTTGATAGGTGGAATATGCATTTTTTTGATGAGACATCAGATAATTTCGTCCATATTGTCATCATCCGTATCACTGTCCGGAAGACACTGTAAAGGGCTATAATAATTAATTCTACTGTGATCTTTCCGGCCACGCATATCATTATTACTTTTATTCATTGTAGAACGAATTTTCTTATCCGAGGACAAGCGATTGTCCTCGGTTTCGGGTGATTTTAAACGTTTAGGAATTTTTGTAGCGTTTTAGATAGGAAGTCAATACGAGAGGTCTTGCGCAGAAGAAAAAGCTCGGGTTTCGACCGAGATTGCCGCTTGACTGATTTGGATAAAAACGTTAAACCAGGTTTGTTTTTTTCGAGCAATTTACTGTGCAATTGACATCAAAGTCAAAATAAGTTTCTATTGTTACATTGGAGTCCAATGAAATTTCTTCGGGTTGGATGTGCGGTATCATATTGGCAATCTCTCAAAAAAAGGCTGGTGCCGATTGATCTCAAGATCTAATATCTAAGATCTAATATTGAAAAAATTCGGTCACGGTGCTTCAAAAGACGGCTATAAGATCGCGACAGACCACGAAACATGGATCTATCAATATGAAACCGAAACTAAACATCAGTTGACTGTATGGGTCTTTCAAACTGGACATGTCGCCACTGCCCCATTAGAACTATGTAGAACGATCAATTCAGAATGCCATATTACCATTTGCTTGCCAGAAGTCTTTGGGTAAATAAGGAAAAGCAACCGCTGAGCAACGACAATGCGAGCTCTCTCGGGTCGGCTCAAACAAGTGACTTTTTTATCACTCAAATCTTTGAATTGATGGGTCTTCCGTTCATCGGTACAGCTTTGATTTGGCAAACCGATGACTTCTTTTTATTCACGCACATCAAAAACAAACTGCGTGGTCAGAAGATTGCAAGCGGTTGAAGCATTTAAAATGCATGCTTTGGAGTTACATCGTTCGGTGTAGAAAAGTGCATCGAAAATTGGTTCAAACGCGTGCAAAAGTATATTCACGTTCATGGACAATATTTTGAAAAACAATAAAGCAAATTTTCGGTGATAAATATTTCTTCTCAAAACTTAAACAGCATTTTATTTATCAATGAAATATCTTTTAAAATCTTTAAGGTTATATTTAAAACGCATCATATTACCGACAGTTAAGCTGCCATCTATTGCAATCCGTTAAAAGTATTCTGACTTTTTTTTATCGATAACTTCTTCAGAATGACAAGTGATTATCAGCTGGTTGTCGTGTTGACAGTCTTTAAATTTAGAGCCGAAAATAACAAACAAAAGAAATTTGAATTTGTCTTTGATCTCAATTTAAAATTATTCTAATTTAAACCAAAACAATATGACTTCAGAACTGAACGATCATAGAATATGGGTAAGACTTTATTCCTTCATCTCTTTATACATGACTAAAAATTGTGTCCAAAAAGTGTGCATTGGCCAACAAACGTTTAGAGTCCATCTACAATCAACTCTGCGAATTTGAAAACATAATCTGCGAGGAACAAGATGACGGTCCCAAACTATTAGAATTGCTGGAAACAATCAACGAAATTCAAGAACACCATAATTCCGTTGTTCAAACAATCATATCGCACAAAGAAAAGATAGGTGAGAAATGCAATGGCCTCGAAACGCAAATGGAACTACTGCAGAAATCCATGGATCTGTTGAAATTGGAAACGAATTGGTGTCCTAGAGATGGATAAGATGAAGGAAGATCAACTCAAACATGAGATTATGTATTTCCATTAGATCGTAAAGTTTAGTGTAAGTTTCTGATGCAATTTTACGTTTTTAATAAAGGTTGCCATAAATTGAAAGGTTTTGTTATAGAATGTGACGCCATAGCGCTGACATCCTTATTGAAAATAGCTTTTAGATGTGAGTTGTAGGAATCACTCCCTGGTATAGAACTTTGAACGTTGATGAGCTCTGCCTTAAGATAGTTCTATTCTAGGCAACGTAGATTAGCGTACTAAAATGCGAACATCTGAGTGGACGCGAAATCTTATATGAGCTAGTCTGACGTCCTGGGCAAACAGGTCTATAAAAGTTTCATAGCTAAACAAGATTGCAGTATCTTACTCATGCCCTACTTAGCTGCTATAAAACAGGTGTCGAAATAAGACTCATACAGCGTCTCATTGTAAGAGAACACTTAGGATCTGGTACACGAACGTCTCATGTCAGTTCGCTATAATTAAACGACGGCAACGTTGCCGTTAAACTATCAGATGCTGCTATGCAAATATTCAAAGTACTATGCTAGTGCAATGTGTCACATCATATGCAAGATAATCAATCACACCTTGACCAAACTACTCTCCATTCATCGTAGGCCAGGCAGCATCATCAAAAGTCATCTTGTCAGATCATAGAAACATCCGCAAATGGTTGGAATGCGAATTATCGGTGTAGATCCGACTGATGCAGATGAACTATTGTATATTTAGATATGATGCGACAATATACGGCGTCACAGTTTCCGGTTTGCTTCTTACTTGCTTACGTTCCCGGGTAAAAATAATGATCATCCTACGATAATCTTTTCCAAATTGATTTCAAAAGAAGAATAGCTTTGTACTGCTTTTCATCGAAATATACGAAATACTAAAACTGCCATGGAGAAGGTTGCAAATCACACTAAGTACCACTAGAAAATTAACACTGAATTTTGTTGATAGAACTTTTCAACGGAACCTACCTATCCGTTTGTGGCCTCAGTGAACTATAATATACCTACATACTTGATACAGATCATACAGTTCTTGGTTTTATCTTGTCCGGGACCAAATATTAGATGTAGAATTTTTCTCCCAAAACTGTTCAATATCTTAACCGCTTCGAAGTTGCTATTGTCGGTACTGACGTTTTTTCTACGCACTTCTATTGTATGTTTGGTGACAACATACTCGTATACCTGGTTTTAGGCCAATTTGCTAACTTGCTTCTATTGTTCTTCAATTGTCGTAAAAGCATTTAATATGCTAGCGCTAGGAACGACTGTATCTCAGCAGCTGGACAGATTTGCTGAAGGTAGTGCCTTCCGCGTTAACACCTACTCTGCTCACTATTTCCTCTAGCACCAGATTGGAGAAATCACGACTTCAGACGTTCAAGTAATCCGTTAAATAGGACCTGCGACATTTAGAAGGTATGTGCTTCGATAATATTCCTACAATTATAGTAGTATACGTTGGACGCACTTCAAACAATTTACGGGAGCATTCTTCTCGATCTCGCTCTACCTACTGTGCAATTCATCAAACCACGAGACTGAGAGGTATCTAAAACGAATCGATGACACTATAAAAGAAACGATGGACATTAGGATACTTCGATATCAATGAGCACACAGACAATACTTCTAGATTAATAACATTGCGTGGGCAGTTTACCGACAGATATACATACAATATAACTCGGACGTTATGATACTAAAGTCGTCGATTAGGAAACACCTTCCCTGTCTAAAGACCCGCAACTTGAGCAATGTCTACCTTCGGAATGATGTGGAAATCTGGTAATTTGAGAACTTAGAATTCACTGTGTAAAATGACGAAATAATGACAGCGATGACGAGAGGAAGTTAGACCCGTTCATTTCGAAGACAGATCTCCAAATAACTAGGAAGTGCGAAATCAGATGTAGTGGCTGGAGAACTTAAATATCATAACATTCAGACATCCGCTGGTCCAGATGGTATATCTCCACTTCTTCTCAAAATGTGTTCTTCCTCGCTGGCAAAACCACTGCGTAAGTTATTTCATCAATCCTACTTTTTTTTAGGACTCTTCGAGCAGATGGGAAACAGCTTTTGTCCAGCCTGTCCCTTATAAAGGCGCATCTTCATTGCACTTACGTCCCTTCTTTCCAAGGTCACGGAAACGCTGATAAACCGCCAGCTCATGAACTATGTATCTTAAAACGCGAAAACTTCTCAATGACCGGGAATATGGTTTTCCTAGCAACAGGTCCAATGGTGATTTGATAGCATTTCTCACCGAAAATTGGAGTCAAAGCCTACATCAATCTGGTGAAAGCAAGATAGTTGCACTTGATATTTCTAAGGCATTTGATAAAATTAGCGTCTGAGGGGGTCCAAACTTCAACACAAAAATGGCTATAACTCCTAAAATAAGCGTCTGAGAGAGTTCAAACTTGAACACAAAAATGACTATAACTCCTAAAATAAGCGTTAAGGGGGTCCAAATTGAACACAAAAATGTCTATAACTCCTAAAATAAGAGTCTGAGAGGGTCCAAACTTGAACACAAAAATGGCTATAACTCCTAAAATAAGCGTCTGCAGGGGTCCAAACTTGAACACAAAAATGGCTATAACTCCTAAAATAAGCGTCTGCGAGGGTCCACACTTCAACTCAAAAATGGCTATAACTCCTATAATAAGCGTCTGAGAGGGTCCAAACTAGAACACAAAAATGGCTATAACTTCTAAAATAAGCGCCTGAGGGGGTCCAAACTTCAACACAAGAACGGCCGTATCTTCTAAAATAAGCGTCTGAGGGGGTCCAAACTTCAACAAAAAATGGCTTTAACTGCTAAAATAGCGCATGAAGGGGTCCAAACTTCAACACAAAAATGGCTATAACTTCTAAAATAAGCGTCTGAGACGGTCCAAACTTCAACACAAAACTGGCTTTAACTGCTAAAATAAGCGCATGAGGGGGTCCAAACTTCAACACAAAAATGGCTATATCTTCTCAAATAAGCGTCTGAGAAGGTCCAAACTTCAACAAAAAATGGCTTTAACTGCTAAAATAGCGCATGAAGGGGTCCAAACTTCAACACAAAAATGGCTATAACTTCTAAAATAAGCGTCTGAGGGGGTCCAAACTTCAACACAAAAATGGCTTTAACTGCTAAAATAGCGCATGAAGGGGTCCAAACTTCAACACAAAAATGGATAAAACTTCTAAAATAAGAGTCTGAGGGGGTCCAAACTTCAAAACAAAAATGGCTATATCTTCTAAAATAAACGCCTGAGAGGGTCCAAATTTCAACACAAAAATGCCTATAACTTCTAAAATAAACGTCTGAGGTTGTCCAAACTTTTTGGCTTTAACTGCTAAAATAGCGCATGAGGGGGTCTAAACTTCAATACCAAAATGGCTATAACTCTTAAAATGAAGTTTTTACCCTCTCAGACGCTTATTTGAGAAGTTATAGGCATTTTTGTGTTGAAGTTTGGACCCCTTCATGCGCTTATTTTAGCAGTTAAAGCCATGTTTGTGTTGAATTTTGGACCTTCTCAGACGCTCATTTTAGAAGATATAGCCATTTTTGTGTTGAAGTTTAGACCCCCGCATGCGCTATTTTAGCAGTTAAAGCCATTTTTTGTTGAAGTTTGGACCCCCTCAGACGCTTATTTTAGAAGATATAGGCATTTTTGTGTTGAAGTTTGGACCCTCTCAGGCGTTTATTTTAGAAGAAATAGCCATTTTTGTTTTGAAGTTTGGACCCCCTCAGACTCTTATTTTAGAAGTTTTATCCATTTTTGTGTAGAAGTTTGCACACCCTCAGACGCTTATTTTAGAAGTTATAGGGATTTTTGTGTTAAAGTTTGGACCCTCTCAGGCGTTTATTTTAGAAGATATAGCCATTTTTGTTTTGAAGTTTGGACCCCCTCAGACTCTTATTTTAGAAGTTTTATCCATTTTTGTGTAGAAGTTTGCACACCCTCAGACGCTTATTTTAGAAGTTATAGGGATTTTTGTGTTGTAGTTTGGACACCCTCAGACGCTTATTTTAGAAAAAAAATTGCTATAACTCCTTAAATAAGCGTCCTAGAGGGTCCAAAGTTGAACACAGAAACGGCTATAACTACTAAAATAAGCGTCCTAGAGGGTCCAAAGTTAAACACAAAAATGGCTATAACTCCTTAAATAAGCGTCCTAGAGGGTCCAAAGTTGAACACAAAAATGGCTATTACTCCTTAAATAAGCGTCCAAGAGAGTCCAGAGTTGAACACAAAAATGGCTATAACTCCTTAAATCAGCGTCCTAGAGGGTCCAAAGTTAAACACAAAAATGGCTATAAATCCTTAAATAAGCGTCTTAGAGGGTCTAAACTTGAACACAAAAATGGCTATAACTCCTTAAATAAGCGTCCTAGAGGGTCCAAATTTGAACACAAAAATGGCTATAACTCCTTAAATAAGCGTCCTAGAGGGTCCAAAGTTGAACACAAAAATGGCTATTACTCCTTAAATAAGCGTCCAAGAGAGTCCAGAGTTGAACACAAAAATGGCTATAACTCCTTAAATCAGCGTCCTAGAGGGTCCAAAGTTGAACACAAGAATGGCTATAACTACTAAAATAAGCGTCCTAGAGTGTCCAAACTTGAACACAAAAATGGCTATAACTCCTTAAATAAGCGTCCTAGAGGGTCCAAAATTGAACACAAAAATGGCTATAACTACTAAAATAAGCGTCCTAGAGGGTCCAAAGTTGAACACAAAAATGGCTATAACCCCTTAAATAAGCGTCCTAGAGGGTCCAAAGTTGATCACAAAAATGGCTATAACTCCTTAAATAAGCGTCCTAGAGGGTCCAAAGTTGAACACAAAAATGGCTACAACTCCTTAAATCAGCGTCCTAGATGGTCCAAAGTTGAACACAAAAATGGCTATAACTCCTTAAGTCAGCGTCCTAGAGGGTCCAAAGTTGAACACAAAAATGGCTATAACTCCTTAAATAAGCATCCAAGAGAGTCCAAAGTTGAACACAAAAATGGCTATAACTCCTTAAATCAGCGTCCTAGAGGGTCCAAAGTTAAACACAAAAATGGCTATAACTCCTTAAATAAGCGTCTTAGAGGGTCCAAAGTTGAACACAAAAATGGCTATAACTCCTTAAGTCAGCGTCCTAGAGGGTCCAAAGTTGAACACAAAAATGGCTGTAACTACTTAAATAAGCGTCCAAAGGAGGGTCCCAAGTTGATCACAAAAATGGCTGTAACTCCTTCAATAAGCGTCCTAGAGGGTCCAAAGTTGAACACAAAAATGGCTATAACTCCTTAAATAAGCATCCAAGAGAGTCAAAAGTTGAACACAAAAATGGCTATAACTCCTTAAATCAGCGTCCTAGAGGGTCCAAAGTTGAACACAAAAATGGCTGTAACTACTTAAATAAGCGTCCAAGGAGGGTCCCAAGTTGATCACAAAAATGGCTGTAACTCCTTAAATAAGCGTCCTAGAGGGTCCAAAGTTGAACACAAAAATGGCTATAACTCCTTAAATAAGCATCCAAGAGAGTCCAAAGTTGAACACAAAAATGGCTATAACTCCTTAAATCAGCGTCCTAGAGGGTCCAAAGTTAAACACAAAAATGGCTATAACTCCTTAAATAAGCGTCTTAGAGGGTCCAAAGTTGAACACAAAAATGGCTATAACTCCTTAAGTCAGCGTCCTAGAGGGTCCAAAGTTGAACACAAAAATGGCTGTAACTACTTAAATAAGCGTCCAAAGGAGGGTCCCAAGTTGATCACAAAAATGGCTGTAACTCCTTAAATAAGCGTCCTAGAGGGTCCAAAGTTGAACACAAAAATGGCTATAACTCCTTAAATAAGCATCCAAGAGAGTCCAAAGTTGAACACAAAAATGGCTATAACTCCTTAAATCAGCGTCCTAGAGGGTCCAAAGTTGAACACAAAAATGGCTGTAACTACTTAAATAAGCGTCCAAAGGAGGGTCCCAAGTTGATCACAAAAATGGCTGTAACTCCTTAAATAAGCGTCCTAGAGGGTCCAAAGTTGAACACAAAAATGGGTATAACTCCTTAAATAAGCGTCCTAGAGGGTCCAAAGTTGATCACAAACATGGCTATAACTGATTAAATCAGCGTCCTAGAGGGTCCAAAGTTGAACACAAAAATGGCTATAACTCCTTAAATAAGCGTCCAAGAGAGTCCAAAGTTGAACACAAAAATGGCTATAACTCCTTAAATCAGCGTCCTAGAGGGTCCAAAGTTGAACACAAAAATGGCTATAACTCCTTAAATAAGCGTCTTAGAGGGTCTAAACTTGAACACAAAAATGGCTATAACTCCTTAAATAAGCGTTCTAAAGGGTCCAAATTTGAACACAAAAATGGCTATAACTCCTTAAATAAGCGTCCTAGAGGGTCCAAAGTTGAACACAAAAATGGCTGTAACTACTTAAATAAGCGTCCAAAGGAGGGTCCAAAGTTGATCACAAAAATGGCTGTAACTCCTTAAATAAGCGTCCCAGAGGGTCCAAAGTTGAACACAAAAATGGCTATAACTCCTTAAATAAGCGTCCAAGAGAGTCCAAACTTGAACACAAAAATGGCTATAACTCCTTAAATCAGCGTCCTAGAGGGTCCAAAGTTGAACACAAAAATGGCTATAACTCCTTAAATAAGCGTCTTAGAGGGTCTAAACTTGAACACAAAAATGGCTATAACTCCTTAAATAAGCGTCCTAGAGGGTCCAAAGTTGAACACAAAAATGGCCATAACTCCTTAAATAAGCGTCCTAGAGGGTCCAAAGTTGAACACAAAAATGGCCATAACTCCTTAAATAAGTGTCCTAGAGGGTCCAAAGTTGAACACAAAAATGGCTATAACTCCGTAAATAAGCGTCCTAGAGGGTCCAAAGTTGAACACAAAAATGCCTATAACTCCTTAAATAAGCGTCCTAGAGGGTCCAAAGTTGAACATAAAAATGCCTATAACTCCTTAAATAAGCGTCCTAGAGGGTCCAAAGTTAAACATAAAAATGCCTATAACTCCTTAAATATGCGTCCTAGAGGGTCCAAAGTTGAACATAAAAATGGTCATAACTCCTTAAATAAGCGTCCTAGAGGGTCCAAAGTTGAACACAAAAATGGCCATAACTCCTTAAATAAGCGTCCTAGAGGGTCCAAAGTTGAACACAAAAATGGCCATAACTCCTTAAATAAGTGTCCTAGAGGGTCCAAAGTTGAACACAAAAATGGCTATAACTCCGTAAATAAGCGTCCTAGAGGGTCCAAAGTTGAACACAAAAATGGCTATAACTCCGTAAA